>WURT03075767.1:0-13246 GCA_009936505.3 Holothuria glaberrima | reverse complement strand
AGACTTTAAAAATGGAACCTACTGCCATTGTGCTTGGTGCTCAGCATAAGCAATGGAGTAGGGAAAATAAGCCAGTGGGCCACAACTGGAAAAAAGGCCGTGGCCGGCCCGACTTAAATCAATTGGTTAGAAACTGAGCCGTAAATCTCATCTAACTCTAACTCTAAAAACTGTATTTGCAATGGGTACCCACAATCAGAGTCAGAAAATTACTAGTTTTTGAGGCACTGTGCTCTCGTTACTATAGTATAGTGGTTGGTAGGCGTACGTTTTTTTCCTGTTACTCTCAATATTTTTACAATGTTAAAGCTGGAAGCTGTGGCCTCGCACAACTCCCTGGTTATAGGACCTATAGGATGGTGAACCAGAATTTGATGTGGTAAGGTCAAGGGGTGTGGTGATGGTCACAAAGGCAATGGATATGATGATGTAATAGTGGGTTAGCCTGGAGAGGATACCAGTTCATATCGATGCTTTGTGGTCCAATCGGCAAGACACCTGTTTTTCATGGCAGGAGACCTGGGTTCAACTCCCAGCAAAGCAATCTTCAAACTTTCTCCTCAAAGGCCCCACGCTACATCTCATACGCTCATATCTTATGTATTTACTATGCTTTTGCAGACTACTTTTGTCAGTTCGTATGAAAAATAACTTTTGACAGAAAATTACTTGGCCCATTTACCAGTTCGTGAGGTAAATAAAAAAGTTCTAATCGCACACGAACAGGGTGGCAAATGTCAGATATGATAATTCAGTATATTCGGCTCATCATTCACTATAACGAACGAAAACTTATCTGACCTCACATATAACTGCATTTAAACGTCTTGTGTGAAGTCGCTCTTTTCTGTTCAATGCCTTATTACAACACAGTGTGGGGCACTTGGTGAATCTGTTTACTAGAACAATGATCTTAGCCTAAGTAATAAAAAGTTTAGAATGTATGATTTCCTTTCCTCAATTTGTCATATTCTCTGTTTCCGTACGTCGTCGCCTCCCTCCCTTCTTCTCCTTCCTCCCCATCCGCCAGGCCACATCCTCGTCCCCTCCCTCCCTTTAGACCCTCCCTTCGCTAACTTTTCCACATTGTATTAAATTATTTAACAATATTTTACAGAAAGACATAAAATTTTTATCTCATCGCTCCATGAAGAGGATGAGACATTGTAGTTTCTTTTCCAGTTGAACTATATACGGCAATGAAAGCTGAAACAGCCATTTTTGCTATGGTAACGGTTAACATACGCAAATTACTATTCTCACTGTCTAACCCATGGTGGGAAACCCCAGGATGACCGGAAGTGCATGACTGAGGGCGGGGTCAAAACGTGTCAGTGTGTGTTTTTTAAAATTTTGTTTTGTGAATTAATATCTTCTAAACGGCTTAGTCGATTTTCAAAGGTACGTGATGGAGGGTAAAATGTTGTACACTTTAAAATGCTAAATTGTGTCATGAGTTTCTCCTTTAAACTTCGTGGGAATGTACTACCAGGGTGAAAAAATCATGTTTTGCAGACCTCTCGAGGGTAAAGTTTAAAGGCCAGACGATAAAGATCAAATTGTACGAAAGTTCAGTGTCTTGGCTATAATTCCAAGAAAAAATATTGCGCTTAAATGAAACTTAACACATATGATGGGGGAGTCTAGTTCTACCAAAATGTGTGGTTGCGATGGCAACCGAGATCAAAGATCGCGAGACAAATGGTCAAAATGTACATGTTTGTGTCAAAAACTACTGGTCGGCAAACCGACTTTCTTCAAACTTGGTGGGGAAGATCCCAGGTGGGATATTGTGTCTCCTAAACCCACAAAAGTTAAGGTAAAAGGTTAGAGATCTTATTTCCATAAATATTGGGTTCATTAGTGATTTGTTGACATTTGTTACTTTTATCACGTTGAATGACATGCGTGCTACCGATGAGATATGCTTCTCCTTGGATTACCTTCTTTATCTTTCTTATACATTCACTTCACTGTGTTAGCCTACGGTATATTTCATCGTTAAGTTTTTATTGGCATATTTTCTGTTGTAATTTTATGTCCATCTTTGTGGTCATTTACTTCTTTTTACTCATTCCTTTAATATTGTATTCAGTGTCATCTCTCAGTGCTTCTGCACTTTTGTGTACGTGCAATTGCCTGTCGTGGGGTAACACAAAGTTTTACTTAAATCTTTCTTTCTTTTCACCTTATTTCATCTTACTCCTAGTTCCTCTCTTTATTTTTACGTCTTCATCATTCCGATCTTCTTATATTGCCAGGGGTTTGCCTGTTTCCCCCCCCCCTTTGCAAACACTGGCTAGACTAATGGGAAACTGTGAGTGGGGAATAATGTAAAAACGGGAACTTGGGCACACCCTTCCCTGATCAAATCAGAAACAAAAATAAATGAACTAAACCAATGGATCAATAAATTCAATGGATATTTTCCATACGCTTTAGCATGCCTGACAAATTTCCCTCGTTGCGTGTGACAAAAAACGAGAGCGGGGAAAGCGCATGCGTAAAAAATAATTGAATGTAACCAACGGTAAAGTGACACTTCAAGATCGTGAAACAAAACCGTCCCAGCAATTAATTCATGTCGACTCAGTATGAAATGAATGTTGACTTAAGTTCGGCGTTTACCGCAACTGGCATTGCAATTTCCTGTGGACTTGCTTGAAACAATATAGATACCACGGACGAACTTAATTTTGTAACAGAGGTTGGTGATATTTTAAAGTTCTACAACTACAGATTAATATTTCAAGGTAACCTTAATAGCAAAATTTATTAACCTCCGTACATGTCGAATCTGTTGGTTTTGTAGTAAAAAATTTAGCCTTTTCAAAATGGAGAAATATGCCTTTCACGCGATCAATTATTCGTACACAGACTCATATGATGTATGTCCACGGCTTTCAAGGAAAGACCAACGTACCTCGCTGTTTAGGAAGAGTATAATGTAGGGCACTAATATGGTTTTTATATGTTCATCAGAGGTGTATGCACGCTTTTGAGATATAATTTGTATTTTGGAGTTAGTGTTAGATGAGGTTTTACGGCCCAGTTTCTAACCAATTGGTTTAAGTCGAGCCCGCCACGGCCTTTTTTTCCAGTTGTGGCTCACTGGCGTGTTTTCCCTACTCCATTGCTTATGCTGAGCACAAAGCACAATGGCAGTAGGTTCCATTTTTAAAGTTTTCGGTATGACCCGGCCAGGATTCGAACCCCCGACCTTGTATTTTTGGAAGGTGCGCGGCACTCTTGAATAGGAACAGTTAGAACCGAATGGGCTCTAAGGACATTTATTAGTGCTAATAGGAAGACCTGTGATTCAGTTATTTTAAGGGGTTATGATGAGGAGGATATGTAGGACTAATAGTTCGTATGTCTATGATACTAGTAATCGCAGACCTTGAAACATCCAGTAATGTTGCTGGTGTAATAAAGTTTACTTAAAGTGCAATTCTAGTCATCTCAGATAGTTCCAGTTCTCCCAACTATGAAACTTGTAGCTCCTCCCATAACTGTATAAAGCTCCTCCTTGTGCAGACACAAACCTATTTTATTTTTGAGGCCATGTCCCGGTAATCGTACAAGGTTATAATGTGTAATTCAAGCACTCTCTCTGCATTGCGTGGATTGTGAGCTACTCTGCATCTTTTGAATTTTCATACTTTGATGTCAATCAAAGAACAGTCACCAACTGAGAATTTTCATACCCCCACACCAAATATATACTTTGGGTGATGATGCAATGGCTTTAAACTCATAACAAGAGGTACATATACTCGCAGTTTTACTCCCAGTGAGAAAAATGAATTCATCTAGAACACGTGTTAATTACGTCATCAGTGGAAGTAGCATCCATTTTAGGTACACTGATGCATACTTATGGACAGGTACAGGAATTTTGAGCTTGTAAACGCGAACTGGGTATTTGATCGAGTATTTTTAGCCAGCGTGCAATGATAACGTCACATTAATGACCTCAGAGAACGTGCAGTCTATATTTGACTTCACGCTGGATAGCGGCAAAGCAAAGGCTACACTAGTCGTGGTACCAGATGATGGTTAAGCGCGGGTCACACTACATCGATTTCGGATCGGATTACGGTCCGAATTTTTTGAGTTTTAGTTAGAATCTTCTCCATCTCTGGTCTGAGGGAACCAAAAATTTGTGTAAATATATGATATGTATCAGAGGACTATGCAAATGAAATGTAACCTAATTATTTCGTGACGTCACATCGACAGACAGCTTTTATCGGACTACGCGTGTCCGATAAAAGCTCTCCGTCGATGTGACGTCACGAAATAATTAGTATACATTTTTTTCATAGTCATTTTGCTACAGTAAAGTACCATTGACAAAACGCCGCACATAAAAAGTCTGTCCCACAATCCTTTGTAAGAAGGCATCCCTTGCTAGTCTTTGCTAACGTCATCATACCTATGGGAGCTTTTTTGGAAAGCCTTAGTCGTAACAGGGTAGGCGGGAGTACGGGGGATCCACTTGGAGAATTTGGGAAGGGACCATTTTAAGCAATTTCCTGGGTTCTGAGAGCGTTTAAATCATAACCAAAATTTTAATTAGCACTCAATGAGAAGAGTGACGACTTCGAACGGAATGAATGAAAATTCCAAAAGATGATTTACTTTTTCAAGTCTGAGAAAAACATGTGGGTGGCACCGGTAGAGTCCTCGCTTAGATTCGAGTCTAGTATGAATGGTAACCAACAATAAACGCAACTCAATAATATTAATCTCAATCACATCAAACAAACACACACACACACACACACAAAACAAACAAAAATACCCGGGGTAAAGCAAGTTCCCCGTAAATAACCAAAAATTCCCCCAAATAACCAAGTTACCCTATGGAGAGATGCCGCACCGTAGGCCTAAAACAACTTTTCTTTCTTACTATGCTTCTGGATCATACAAGCATAGCATAGATTCCGAGAGCAAAAAAGGTCATAGAGTTCCACGTCCTCATAACTTGGCTTACATCCATTCCTTCGAATAAAATTTCAAAAACCAAATAACATGTCTGTTCGTGATTTCCTTAAAATTTTCGTCATTCTAAAACTAGACTATCAATTATTTAAAACAATCTTTGATGCTCGGTTCTTTTTTCCTTTCATATTATGCTAGCCTTAATGACTTATGGCCTTTAAGAATTATACAATAATGAAAAGTCGTGTGACATGCCACCAAAAAGAGCTGCTTCGCTTGTCAGTTAAAGAATTAAGTCCTCCAATGAAAGATATTTCGATATCTTTTACCGTTCTCAAAATATACGTCTTCAAAGTTTGATGGTTTCTGAAGAAACTCACTGCTTATGCAAAAATACACAGTGTTAAGATTTATTTTGTTAACTCTATTACATTATCTCGTAATTACTGATCAGATAGTTTACGGTTTGTTGAGTGATATCAATGTTTCTCAAGGAAAGAATTTTAACTTTCATAATAAACCCCTCAGGGGATAACAATGCTACCAGTGTCCTTGAAATTAAGGTTGAAAAAAAAAGGCTAACATGAGCCATATATGGTATGTCCATCTCATGAGGTCATATATTTACATATTTAGCTCATGTTTATTCATGATACAAGTGTGAAATAGAAATTACCCTGTAAATGGTCAATATTTGATGGATTTTAACGGGAGTTGCGGCCATTTTCTGAATATGTACGGTAATGCTTTTTACATCAAATATCCAACTATGTTGTTTTCATGTCACACAACCTTTAAGTGACTTTTATTATTTACAGTTGGATGTTAATGTATTCTGGCCGATACTTCTATTCCACCGTCACTTCATGTTTTTCTCTCACATACTTATATGGACTGATTTAGTGGATTTATCATGTTAGGTTACCTTTCTGCCGGCAAATGCTCGAATTAACTCAAAATTTCAGGCTTCGTTTATAAATGATTATTTTGGTTTTTAGGACCCCAACAGAAAAGTTAAAAAAGTTTTGAATATTTATCATAAAATATGAACAGATATTACGAAAAGCTGTATCAAAAATATATTGAATGATTATTTTCCTTATTACTCATAAGATATTATTAGTATATTATAAATTGGCAGCGATTTTGTTTTGGTTTGTTTTTTGGTCTTTTCGGTTAACCCGCATTCCGACAGAAAGGTCCATAAATGTAGGTTTTGGAAATTATCCTAAAGTATGAACAGATGTTAAGAGAAATTAAATCAACAATGTTTGTAATGTTGTTTTTATTATAACAATATATTACTGGCAGCCATTTTTCTGTTAAAAATTTCAAAAAATAAGTTTGAATATTCATCATAAAATACGAACAGGTATGAACAGCAGTTGTGTTAAAAGTGTATTTAATTATTTTCTACATTAGAATATTGGAAGCCATTGGTAGTCATTTTGGATGAGTGAAATTTGAAATATTTACTGCTATCACTTTACCACTTGAGAACTATCAAGTTTCTACAACGTATACTGTGGGTTCTGAGGACTCTTTTGGTGGTGGACGGGTGACTCGTAATGTTCCTCTGACCCATGACCTGTTTAAAATTAAATTAGAACGGTATGTAAATTTGCAGTTGATATCTGAAACGAGAGTAGGCCGATTTCCCATCATATGAGTAACTTGAAACTGATTATACTTTTGCTACGAACATTTCAAAAATATTTTACCCACCCAGAGAGGGGACATACTCTCCCATAACAATCCCTCCAGGCCCGACACACTATCGATACTGAAGACTGGCATCCATGCATTGACCCTCCCCGAAATCAGTTCATGATCTGCCACGAATAAAAGCCACATCCAGATTTTGTTATAACTCATTCCGTGTGTGCTGCAAGTTTTATATGTATATATATATATAGATATATATATATATATAGATATATCTATATATACATATATATATATATATATATAGATATTTATGAAATCTGCTTTGTATGAACTTGTTAACATAGCTGGTATCGTTGTAGTTTCATATTAGTCGCCTTTGTAAAAGGGTTGAATACCCGAAACGTTGGCAATAATAACTTAAAATATAGCATGAGTATCATTTGTCTACTTTTTCTTGTATATATATATATATATATATATATATATTCAAAGGAGAACAGGCATCCTTAATCCCCGATGACTCTTAAAACATTTGGATAAACTTTGAGTCCAATCGAAATGCGAAGGGCACCGCCTAATTGAAACACGAACAAGGTGAAGCCATATGTGCGCACGCAAGGAGGATCTGGGCTAGTTAAAGGCCAGCTAAAGGGTTTCTTTAAAAAAAGAAAACGAAAACGAAAACGAAAAAAATTAAAAAAGCGAAAAACCTGAAATTTAAAACCATCACTATTTCATAGGTATTGAAAGCCTGCAAAAAGTATATTTTTAGTGATGATTGACGATAGATTCTGGAATAGATGTTACACATACATGAACAAGGGTAGGCAGCTTGTCCTCGACCTTCTCGATATAAACATAGAATAGGAGGCTGCACTAGAAACGACTGGGGATAAAAGTTTATACTAGCAAGCATCGTTTTGTTCTTTGTTGGAAAGTAGCCCACGTGCACAAGAAATAAGCCCCAAGCATTGCTGTTGCCATCAGATGGCCAAAGTGCTCAAATCTACTCCAAGCAATTGATAAAGAAAAAAGAATCAGACCTAAAAATCGAAAAACGTGGAATATATAATATAGCAAATTGCAACCGAACGACATAAAAAATTCATATCAATTACACATGGCACCATTTGGAACATTGATATTGGCGCTTTTATCATTATTTTCTTGTTAAAATTTCTCTGATTTGTACTGAAGGTTTTTTGTACCTTTTGTCTTTTAAGGATCGTGTAAGTGTAAGTCCAGTAGTCGTCGATGCCAGCTGATGTGTGGAACTGTGGCCAGTGATTCAGGCTTATATGTTTTCCCTTTCAAGAGAAGCGATGCCTTACTGGTAAGTTTACCATTGAGCAACTTCTATGCAAAAAAGTATTTCATGTTTATCTAGATCTAAACATGCAACATCATTTATACAAGTTGTGCGTGTTTCTGTAAAAATGCTAAAGAAACAAACATATTCTTAACTTGCCATGTTAATTAATATTAAGTGTTTTTTAGAAATTTGCATGTAGTCATCTGTCAATATAGACGGAGAAATGGAAGAGAAAGTATAGACAGGATAGAAACCAGTGTTCTCCACAGAAGTTTTCAAGAGAACCGCGTACGCGGTCGTCGAGGGAGGGGACCTCTAGAAAGATTTGACAATTAAGATGTTAAATGTTGCAAAATGGTGCCACTAAGAGATGATTTCTTGCTCCATTCTTCATCTTATATATCTCTCACTTTCTCGATAATTCTAATGTGAAAATTGTAAGTTAATTTTATGAGGCGTCACTATTTCAGGGAGCGGCAATCTTCGCTTGGAGGCGGGCCGCCCCTAAAACCCCTCGTGGAGAACACTGGCAACGTCTCTGTTTCCCTGTCAAACATATCAAACCCAAAACTCCCACACTACTAAATAACATAGTTACTTCACTTCTCCACTTAACGCTTTTTTAACTTGCTCACTCACGTTTGGGGTTTTCTTTTTTCTTTTCCATTAGCGCTGGTAGCAAATCTCTTCCAGATTTTGTAAGACTGTCAATGTCAAACGTTCTTTAGTATTTTCAGGTTTGTGATCATAGCTTACATGAACTATGATTGAACAAACCTGATACTTTTAAATTAAGGTATCACCTCCTTTATTTGCGTAACTTTTGCATCTCTTTGCATTAAGACATGGAAAAGTACCGGGAACCCATTCTTTACAAGATTATGTTGTTTAAGTACATTAACCACGGCCAAAGTGGATAATGTCTACCTTCTCTTATATTGTAATTGCTTAATTCCCCTCCGCAATCAATTTTCGTGACGAGTTTCTTCAACGATGACAGAAATAACCGACCGAGGCAAATGACCAATTAGATGGCTCGTAAAGTCTAAGTAGTTTTAATGTCATCAATTTTTAGATATAAGAAACCTTTCTGCGACAGATATGCCACATTTTTTAAATTGGTTGGCTTTCTTTAATGCGTTCCTGAGTAAAAGTTCAAAAGACAAGTGAGAAGAAGGTAACTGTGTTATATTAATATTCAGAGATACGCCGTTTATACGACCAGTAATATCCTCGGTTGCTCTCGTCAAGGACAAACTTTACATTTCATATTGTCTGTGATTGTTTAAATCTTCGTTGGTGTCAGTTCCATTTTTTCCATAAAAATATACACAATATTCACACATACGACAATAATTAACTTTTAAGGAAGTGCAGCCCTATACTAAAACAACAAACATTTATGCTTAAGAGAGAGTTGCATGCGAGTGTGAAAAACCCAGCTGGCTACCGCCAACTTACAACGTTACTATGGCAACTAAGTGATTGTCACTAAAAAGCGCGATGCTATAAATTTTACATAAGATGACGAATCAGAATATGAAAACATGTGTTAGATTTGCGTTAGTTGTTTCTCTGCCACCATGAACTCCCTTTTGGGTGCGAAATTCCATTTTACCGCACTTTGAAACTTTTGGGCATCACTTAATCTTTTGATCGAGACGGCTCTGTGGAGTAACTTCTGAAAAGCCAAATTAAGGAGCTAAGAAGGAGGTGACGTCATATCGATATTTTGATTAAAATGTCAGATACTTTAATGGATTAGTTTAGCTTCTAAAATAATGAAGTAGAGTCAATAATGGTAATAAGCTGGAAGCTGCTGTCGTAAAGCAAAACAGACTGTCTAGCTAAATTGGTCCAGTCAATGAGCTATACTGAGCAAAATAAGAAATATGAAAGTTTGTAAAGAAGTAAAAAGTATAAAGTAACCGTCACAAGCGTTCAACCTTGCATAAAATCGACTGCACGTTAAGTCTGTGTCACAACTTTAAAAAGATTGTTTAAAAGACAAAGCTGCTCAAGACAGTAATTTGCTGACACTACAACAGGGCTGCAAGTTGAAGGTTTCTCGTTAAATCCCTTGTCTCCCTCTGGTTGTGCCTCCTTTTGGGAGTAGTTCCAGATTTTCCATGCAGTGGAAAAAACCCTCGGGGGACTTTTCATAAAGGAAAGAAAATTAACCTGTATGATATTTAAGTCTGTTCTTTAGGTTAGACCCAGGGTATTTATTTTGACAACAAATATCTAACGTTTATTCAATTACCAGGTCACAATATGTAAAACTGTGTTTCTTATCTGTTTATCGGTAGAGAATTACTTGCCCGGGGGTAGGGGATTTAAGAAAGGTTTTCGATGGGTCCTTCAATCCCCTTCTATTTTATGTCACCGGCCTCTTCGACGAAATCACCAATTTCCCCCACGGGGATACGGGCGGGTAGGCGAAGCGGCCTCTTCTCTAACAGTATAATGACGCTATTTCATTTAATAATGGAATCAAAATTAGGATGATTAAAACCGCCATTGTTTTATTATTCATTTGTTCATTTGTTTTCTCTACAGTCAAGACTTGTGGGGCCAGTAGATGACGAGATTTACGGTGAACCGCTGTTGGAAAACGAACCACTCAATGCCTTAATAAACGAAGACGATGATGATGAATTGCTGAGACATTACGCTTGGCTGTTAGCAGATGCCTACAACAAAAGGCGATGATTCCCCTCCCACTTGGTATCGACTTTCTATGGGGAATTCGAGTTACAACTGAACGGAGATCTTCTGTCACAGGGTACTTTGAACGAATAACTGGGATGGTTTAATTCTCTGTTAAACCAAGGACCCATATCAACACGGATTGGATTAAAAACTCATATCTTCTTTATGTTGCTAAAACTGTCATGCGGGAGCATTTTTCCTGATTGATAGGATACGGATTAAAAAGGGACATTTGATTTTACTCCGAACTTTAATGACAAAAAGTTCAACGGACGTTTCTTCTTGGCACAACTAGTAACCGGTCTTCATGTTGAAGTCCCCACCCTTTCATTTTGAATTTTAATAATACATTGATTTTTATTCACTCCCGTCAACGTCCTAATTTTCTCTGAGTTTCCCCTTCCCCTGTTACCTCAGTCCCGCTAACTGTCCTTAAACTCGTGCGTATATCAATTTTGACAATCCTCGTCAATAATGAAAGCGGTATATCTATTTTTCAAGATTTATATATATTTCGCAAAGGCCTATTTACGCAATGTGACGTACATTAAAATCGGCATGATGTGAAATAGTCTAAAATAAGCATGTGACCCATTTCCACATACCATATTGGTGGCGTTGTACGTGTTGAGTCCTGCTTGTAGTGTTGAACGAAATTAGATCATGGAGCTAGTATTTACATAAAAAAAATCATGTGTCTTGGTCCATGCGACATTGCGAGGGTAAAAGTCTTTTTCGCAGTTACAGTTCTTACCATGCACGTTGTGACTCGTATTCCTCACTCTTGTCTCAAACGCAATGAAATGTCGCTTCTCTTTAATACGGCGAAACCAGTCAATGAGTCTAAGACACTATGATATGTGGTCGTGTTGTTTAGACTGAGTGTATGCATTGTCACACGAAATCAGAGCATGCCTTCAGCTGGTGCATGCGATATCGCAAGTTGTAGCTACACTTTATAAAGAACGTTATGCGTCAGACTCATATCACAAACTCAATGAAGCGTCTCCGCATCAAGTAAATAGACCTTCTGGTTAAAGAGAAATATTGCGTTTGAGATACAAAAAAATTGTGTATGTTTGAAACTATGACTTAAAGATATTGAAGGAAAGGTAATTTCAAATAAGGCAGAACAGTAGCTATACTTTCAAGTAAAAGGGTTTTCACAGAAAAGGATTCGGTAATTTGTAGCACAAGAATAATCTGTTGGCCAAACTTTCAAAATTTCAAATGATTCAATGTCCATAACTCTTGTAATGAATAATATTTTGATAAAATGAAACCTTTATCTAAATACATTAGTGAGACTGAATGGTTTAGTAATGATCATAACTACTTTAGTTGTATGCCATGTCGATGTAATTTCAACTCAATATTTTCTTGTAAGCTTTGTCATATATTGCTTTGGATGCAACATTGTATAGGCAAGTTGTGATAATTCTTTGAACATATTTTTTTCAAATTCTGAGTACGTGGATATTTGGTGCCTCATGAAAAGTTTGAGTTGTAAGTGTGTAAATCATCTGTGCAAATGTCACAAAAATTATCGCGGTTGTAATAGAAAACAAGAATGTTTTAATATTTTAGTAAAAAATATATGTCTGTTCAGTCTGCCCCTATGGTAAAATTCCGTTTTTACAGTAATTGCCCTTTTAATACATTATGTAAGTTTGTCTCGTATCATGTCGACTACCTGCAGCACGAAAATTTTAAATGTCTCAGCAGTTTTATTCTGTTTCTTTCCTTCATTCCGTTCCTTACTTTCTTCTTCTCTTTTTGCACGGGATTAATAGGTTGACATTGAATCATTAACTAGATATCATTCGTTCAAAGATTTGATGTGTGGGGAAAATGTTAAAACTATGAAGAAAAACTAAAGCCAAAGTTTGAAATTTTATATGTTTTATTCAGCCGTTTCCGTCGTTGCAAATCGATTAATTGAACATATTTTAGTCTTTCGCTAGTCTTTTGCTCGACCAAAGTAGTAAATAGTCGTCACGGTAGGTCATTTCATACGCTGTGTTTTAAGATATAGCTCTGGTGATGTGTGTTTTTTCTTTTTTTTTTCTCTTTTTTTTTAAGAACAGTACCCCCATTCACTCTCTTGGATAGTTAACTGACATGCGCAGTGCCAAGAGGAGGGTTTGTGGTTCACTCCCTTTAACCCAAATGAGAAATATGATAAAGTTAAAAAATCACCTTTAGAGGAGTTTCATTGGTTAGTTCACAGGGGCATTATCTCTGAAACTCATCAGCCGCCCTGAGGCGATCCCTGGACGATCCGGCGGTCCTATTGACGTTATTGCATCTGTTTGATCTGAAACCCCATTTAGGACAAAATCCTGGCTACCCGCCTGTTAATTGGTGGATATAAATAAATATTTCACTTGACTATGCTCTTTAGTCTGCAAGCATTTCCAAAAAGACTTCTTTTTTATCATTTGTCTTGATGACAATTTCTTTTTTTTTTTTTTTTGTCTTTTGAGTACGCTGAGCTTCACTGTAAAAACAGTGTTTATGAATGAAACACTTTTTCTAAACACTTTTTTGCCCCCACTTTGGAAACACGTTTAAAGTCTAAACATGTTCAGGAATTAAACACATGAT
>WURT03075756.1:0-13247 GCA_009936505.3 Holothuria glaberrima | reverse complement strand
TGCTTTCAAAACAAATGGTAGACCGTTTGGATAAGTAGCCTGCACTGCCGGTCTCGTCAAGTTAGCATGTATGGCATGTTTTCTGTACAGTTTCGGCTACTCAAATGAAAGTTTCCGCGTTTAGGTGAAATGAATATGCATGCGAGTACTTGCTAAGTTATTTCCGGTAAATTACTTTAATATGAATTAATAGGCAGGATAAACAATAGTGGCAGCAGTCACTATTTTGAATATTTTTAAATAAATAAATTAATTCATTAACACGCATTCTGCTGCATGTTTTTTTCTACTTGGTACTGATCAGACAATGTGAGCCCAAAATACGTCACTGTTGAAAATAGCTTCCTAAATGAGAGAGCGCTTTGAACTTATTTAGCTACCTCTTCAATGCTTTAAACCTCAATAATAGTATTATATAAACAACAACTTCAGTATGGACTCATTATATACTGATTATTCTCATTTATTGTCCTCTTATCGGAAGAAAAAACACCACCCTTTTGCGAATCATCCCAGCGCAAAGAAACACTTTCTACTGTGTGCCACGAGTAGTTCTAACTTCTCGAAATTACTCGAAATTCTCAGACAATCTTGGACAAAACTGTTGGGACACACTGTCATAATATTTTTGAATCTTAGTTGCAAGGTTTGCATGAAACCCCCGCTCCCCCTTCCAATGTTGCACAGAAAGAGTGACTGTATGGCATGAACAGGATAACTGTGGTCAACATTGTGGAGGGAAGCGTGGGTGTCCCAACGAGTTTTGTCCAAGATTGTAGCACATAACAATTGCAACTGACGAATATTAGGCTTACAACTTACACACACAGAGCAAAGCCTATTTCTTTCATTAAATACCTCACGGAAAAAGTCCAACGCTCAACGTCTCAAAGGTAGAGAGAAACCAGCGTCTTGGAATAAAACAACCCCCCCCCCCTTGAATAGATGAAACAGAGATTAAAATGTAATTTCATATGTAAAATTTCAATTTTTTTTATGTTTACATTGATTCCTTAGGGATGAACTATGGTTTCTGTATGCTTGAATATTTATAGTGCGCGACCGGTGAGTGACCATATTTGGGGGGTAAGGGAAATACAAATAGCAATAACTCTGGGAAAACTTGTCATTGATTAATGAATGGCCCCTCAAAATGATTGCCTTGATCTTCTCTATCATATAAAAAAGTCAAAATGCTAATTTTGTGATTAATGAGGTCACCAGAGGTCATAAGGTCACCAATTTTGGACGATGCCCAAAATATAACAATTTCATATCGATACAGCCAGTCCTACCTTGGATTTGACCAAGTCAACTGATTACCAAATGGAAAGTATTGTTTAAACACCCTCTTGCATATTTAAACCACCAATATTCAATTATTTTTGATACATTTACTTCTGCGACAAACGAAAGAAGGTCAACGGTCAAAAAAGTGGGAAACAATTTAGGTACGCATTGGACTAAATCGTGAATATTTTCCTTATGTTTCAACTCAAGTCCATTTCATAGAATGACCCCTCAAGCTTTTTCTGCCAGTTTCAAACATAGCTAAAGATTTTGTTTAATGCAAATTATGGCCATATATAGGTCACCAGGGATCAAATGGGCTACGTCACTTTTGGATCATTCCTTGCCAATTCAACAAATTTTCAGGAAAGTTCCCAGGTGACCATCCATGGTTTTAATGATTTTCCCTCATTATGTTCCTGCATAGACAAACCAACACATCGAAATTTTGAGGCCGAGAGCTCAAGCGGTTTCAAAGTTATGTCCTTTTAAAAATTATTGCGCAATACCATATTTTCATGCCAAATGTGACTTTTGTGATTTTTCATGACTTTGGATGCTGATAACATTCACAGGAAAAAGGTATAAAGCCCAAATTTAATATGTGTAATGTCTGGTGGCAACATGATCATAATCTGGTTTCAGATTAGCAGTACGTATCTGGCTTAAGTTTGAATATGTGGGCATCCCAAAATGCAATTTTTCACTTTCAGAAGCCATTTTTTAAATTTTTGTGGCTCACCCGGTCCTACTACCAATGGTCCAGAGGGCCTTAATATTATACCGCAGTATTATTTATCACTTGACTATAAGCAGTGGTAAGCATTACCACATTGACATATTAATGAAGATTTGGCAGAGGTCTAAACTTGGTCCCAGGGAAAATTTTCACAAAAGGGGGTCCTCTTTCGGAGAGGTCGTTGACCCCGTGGACTCACAAAATCTCATATTCGTTATGTACCTCCTTCATGGTCAGGAAAGAGGATGAATATGGCCCACTTTGCTTATTGGAAGGAGGTACTGTGGGCCCTATGGCACGATATCACAAAATGTGAACATTTTACTAGATATGTTTTTGCTTGCACTCATAGCAAGAGTTCATGTAAAAAGTGGTAACAAAATCTATGTACAAGTAAAATCTTGTACTTTTTTAGTTCTTAATCCCTGAAGTTGGGTAGCCAAACCCTTTGTTGGCTACCCTGTCACGGGACACCATATTCAAGGGCCCATATCTTTTCAACTAAACATGATACAACCTTGAAACGAAGTACAAATTCATCATTTATACCCCAGAATGCAAGTGATAAAGTTAGATGGAGTTTTAAGAAATATACATTTGAAATTGTTATTTCTCATGCTAAGCACATTATTGACTACTGTGTGCTTCTGTACAACATCATGTACAAACTGTAATGCCCTAGTGCTGCATATGGTACTCACCATTTGAAAATTTACATATAAATTACATTGTAATCCCTGTTCCATCAATTCTAGGGAGGGGGGTTGCTAGGTGGGCCCTCCAGCCCACGGACTATTAACGAATAGACGTACGTGAGACTAAACGCATCAACAATCATGAATAGAACCAATTCGATTTCAGAGGGAACGAAAGCAACCAATAGCCATTTAGAAGTCAAAGATGAAATCACAGCCCTCAAAGGCATCTTTGAGGTCAATGAAGTTAATTGTATACTGTTACTTTTTTTTTACTGTCTACATAAATATGCTTCTCTAATCGAAGAGCAAACTAAAACCTATACAGAAAGTCAATATTATTTGAATTTTTATTTTGGCGTTTCATACTAAAAATGAAATACTTCACATATAAATGAGAAAATTATACGGATGGCAGTTTTGCTTTTGATGACCATAACAGATATCGTCTTTTGAAAAATGAAAATCAGGGCCAAACAAATTCTCAACATTACTAATGAAAAATCCCACATGAATACATCCGAAAAAATTAACTTAACGTTTTCGTCTCAGAATTGCAAAATAACATAAATCAAATTAGGAAATGCCCATTAAATTTAAGTATATTTGTACAGACAAGCCTGTGGAGGAATCGAAACTGAAAATAGGAAAGTTTGGTTTCGGGGACGCGGCGTCGGTGCCAAGGCATGTGGAAATGCTACCCCAGTCGTCGGTAATTAGATGAGGAAACTCGACTTTCCATTTTGCTAAAGCTGTCTCAGGGTTAAATTCCATTTGGACCATTTGCACAAAACACATTCTACTTGAATGGTCTTGAATGGTTTCAAATGGTTTTTAAATGGTTGTGAATGGTGCCAACTGGTCTTAAACATGCAAATGGTAATCTCAACTGGTTTTCTAACTAGTTTCAAATGGTAATAAATGGATTTGAATGGAAAATTGACCAAAACACATTCTAAACCATTTGGAACCTGAATGGTTTCAAATAGTTTCGGTCAAATGGAATTTAACCCTGGGGTAGGTTTTGCAACCACTTTACCCAGATACTTGAACCGGTACACAAGTTAAATACATTTAGATTGCATAATGTTGTCTAGAAAGTCGTTAGGTTACTTTGAGAACAGCCAGACTGCTTCTAATGCAAGGAATATTACGATTAAGACCCCTATAAGTTGTGCAAGGGAAGTCATAAAGTTGAAACTTGTCCCTGAAAAACTGATAACGTAATGGATCACCATCATTGTTGAAAAAATCTTCTACAAACTTCAAACTATTCAAGGTTTGACCATATTTGCTCATTTCTGGGTTATTCTATGTGTAAGATGTAAGGCATGATCTCAAGTTCTTTTTTGTTTTTGTTTTTTTTTTTGTCTTGTTTTTTTTTTGAATGGGACAGAATCCCCTTCATCTCAATATATCGATTTTTCAAGGTCAGTAACATTTAGCCCTGTTGACCAGGAGTGGCCAATTTTTCGAGTGCCTGCTTTTTTTTTGTCACATACATGTTTGGTTTTACTGAGACCCGTAGATAAACAAAGGCAAATATTCTATTCCACTACATATTCCCAGCTTTCAAATTAACGAATTTAATTCGAATATATATCCTCATGCGAACCCCATGTGAGTTATCCCAGTGTTCTAACTAGAACAACTGTATTTGCTTGCAAATACATTTCATTATAGTGTGTTGTGCGAGGAAACAGTATTTCTGTTTTGTTACTCTGAGCCTGCACTTGACTCCTGCTTGTGTCACATTCACAAGTTCAGGTGGTTTCAAATTAAGTCCAAAAATTGTC
The DNA here is from genome assembly GCA_009936505.3 of Holothuria glaberrima. Taxonomy (NCBI): domain Eukaryota; kingdom Metazoa; phylum Echinodermata; class Holothuroidea; order Aspidochirotida; family Holothuriidae; genus Holothuria; species Holothuria glaberrima. The sequence continues at coordinate 8,727 of WURT03075756.1, read as the reverse complement.
TGATTAGGGGGATGTGAGAAGTTACATCCCTCTGGTCTAACTTAGAAGTTAAAGTATGGTCTAATGTAGTTTACTTAAATACAGTAGCAGGTTGTAAAACATATTCCTTGTTCAGTCATATCTGCTGTGAAGAACAAGTTGATCCTTCATTTCGAGCCGCCGTAAATACCTTAACCTGATCAGGCGCAACTGCGCAGTAGGCCTACTCACATATACTGCGGTGTTATTTTAACGATGGACGTACGTGAATGCAACCATTTTACATTGACGGTGGGAAAAGGTCCCCAAATTTCCCTCCTACACTCAGTGCCGTAATTTTAAGCTATTTCATATACTCAGCATCCCGAATTATGCTCTCAAAAATCACCCGTGTAAAAATACTTTGTTGCAAAATCGAACAGGCATTCTGCCAGCTCCCCAACCGGATCCCCCGCTTGTGGCCTGCTGCAATTGGCGCTACTTGACTCGTCTTTTGTACCTCCAGCGACAGCGATACTGATAGCTGGTCGTATCTTTTTCAAAGTGCCAAAAAAAAAAAAAAAAATCGCCGCTAAATTTTACGCATTCGGACGTGCAAGAGAATCGCTTCATGATTGGTCAAAAATTAAATTTCCCACACACAATTGGGTAAATTTAAAAATATATAAACTCTTCCGCATGGGCTGAACTGCAAATTTAATATTTTATTAATATATTAGACAGTGTCTATGCATTGTTTTAATACATTAATTTATTCTTATTATAGATTTGCACACCTACGTTTCAAGAAGTCATTTGGATGCTAAAATCCTTCACTCAGTGTCACTGAGGATACAAAATATTCCATGAAATTTGAAAATTAAGGATTATGGTCAATCAAAATTTAAATACCTAGAAGTCCCAAACTTTGACTTATCGAAGCTTCGAGAATACGGTTACAATGTTTTGTCTAGTGTTCTTGAATCTGAATTAAAAATCAATTAAGAAATCACAAGAAAGTTTGTTCGATTCCCAAGAACTTGAGAAAAATCCCAGCCGGAGCGCTGGTACGTACGGTTCTCACTGGTTTAAGACATGGAACGTTTCCTCCAGGACCAAGGCGGATTAATAGTATGATGGTAACAATTGACTTTTCTTATGATCATGGTGTATGTCACTGTATGACCCCACATTTGTTATAATTTTATACTTATTCGTTAATGTGAGAATTTGTATCAGAAGTAGTACATATTAAGCCTACTGTTTGGAGTAATTACGGTCTCTAACAAATCTACTTTTCGGTGTGCGCAACCCGTTAAAAACGGTTCTTAACACGACCTCTGCCAAAATTGCTTCCACTTTTAGTAGGACACTTTCTCGTTCCCAAAAAATGATTTTCCCTTATATTGAAGAAATGCCGGGGTATTTAAATGACCATAAGTAATTTTTGAAAATTTACGGGATTTGAGAGCTTAAGAAACTGTTTTAGAGGGGATGCAGATTTGATCACTTCCGCGAAATATTGATACAATATGTTTCCAAAGCTATTGAACAACAGACGTGTACTAAATCGTAACGATGTTTTGTAACAGTTTTAGGAAATTAGGTTGTGAGATGTGGAAAAGTTGAAATAGTTTGTGATTTGAAAATTTGGATTTTTCCTGTGCAGCAAACCAATAACTCAGAATCCATTGAGTCTGTTTCGTGCCAAGATTACGAATCAGTCCTTGATCAGCCAAGCAGATGATCAGGGTGGCACACAAAGCCAATATTGAAGCGCGCATGCGTACTACAATAATTAAAACAGTTTAATCAAAAGCGTCACGAAACGGTTTCTTCTCAAAACTTTGACTAAATTTGATTCAGCATAAGCGTAGGAAGCTTTTAGAAAGTGGGGGAGAATGTGAATATTATTGATCAGTGTCCCTGGGAGGGGTCTAAGAGGAGAGGCTGGCCCCTTTTTGACTATTTAAAGTGCCCTAAATGCAGATGGTGCAATGTCTGACAAACTTTGAAGTAATTTCATCATAAACAATGCCATATTTTGGCAGCATGTCATCCAAAGTGGCGGCGAAACGAGATTTCCACCCCACCAATCAGAGTGAGGGGCAGTTTCCCCCTGCCCCCTTATTCTTACGCCTATGTTCAACATTTACTGGATTTGGTTAAAAATGAAATAGCCCCTTTTGTTTTTAGCTTTATTTATAGAGAAATACTTGACGAGATTTCTGGCTAGGCTGTATCCTATTGACAAAAATTGTTTTGAAATTTTCTTCGGACATTTTAAGGTGAATGTTTCTGCAGTGCAGGAAAATAGAGTTACACTTATTTCAACTATATTGTGTGGGTGGTAATATATACTAGTTTGCTTGCTTTAATTTCGTATCTCCATGTTTCCAGTCCCATTTACTGATGCAAACGGAATTACAGCAAACCCTCAGTAAGGTCCCCAGATACCTGGAGACCAATATAAATTTTGTCGTCCATGATCTCTTTGTTCGAATTTCCCAACCCAAATGAATTCTGAGTAACTTTAATATATATTCTGCGCACTCCGGAATCAAGTTGCTGATCCTTAAGAGCAATATTGAGAAAACATAAGGAAATGGGGATTCGACAGTTAACGTTAAGGTCCGTGGGGCCCTCTTTTAGGGTCCATGAAACCAATTTTCATTATATCTTATTCAACATAGTTCGTTTTTACATATACATATCAATCATTTTGAGGTTTCCGGCCCACGCCTCCTCCCTCTCTCCTTCGCAATATCCAACGTGCACAAATCGCCTCCCTTGCTATTGTGTTTGAAATACGGTACGGGACGCGACTCATTGAGGAACGTTTGACTATTTAATCGATGTGGATGGAGGGGGGGGGGGTGGGTGGATACGAAACGATACTACTATCCCAACGGATAAGGGTCACAAGAACCGGCGTTCGATCTACCCTAGCTATAAATGGGCTGGCTTTTCTATGTGTACCTAAAATTTGTTGCGCGATTGCCCAATTTCACATTTTAAATTTTTCTGTAAGCTCTATTCAATCAACACGCATCAACACGACACATCAAGTTTATATAGGCTAAACATATTATACGAGATACGCCTTCAGGCCGGAATGGATTATTGCATACCACAAAGGTTGTCTTCCAATCAGGCCTGTTACAGGGGGGCGCTTGAGGGCCAGCCCCCCTTCCACCTTCTTCTTAGCTTGCCGCTGCTCTGTGGATATCTAGGCCCCTGTGCAATAGCATACTTTCAGATTTTGATATTTTCCTCAACACATAAAGTGACAAAAGTTGCCCTTAGATCCCCAGTCCCCATTGGTTACAGCGTAGTGTATCAGAACAGTGGGACCGGATGTGGCCGCACAGGCCAACACTGTCAACACTTGAGGAGTTTCTTCCAACGTTATGAGTTTCGTGCATCCTCAGTTATGTTTCGCACAACACGTACATATTAAGTGGTTATATTGTCACGATTACTTGATGGAAACTGATTTTTTCTGCAATCATCTACTTTTTGTTTTCCTTAGGTTGGGCTTAGTGTTCCAAAAATTGAAGGCTAGAGGGTATTGTGGCGTTATTGTAATTTTAAGTAGAAAAGAAGGGGATCTGCAGGGGCCGCGGAGCTTATTTTGAAGTGGGGGCTAATCATCGAAGCCGCCGAATATGTTCAATAAAATAAAAGCAGTTCAAAGGTGGCACAAAATGCCAATGACAGAAAAAGTGAGCGGTTAAAGCCCCTGAACCCCCCCCTCGTCTGTGCGGTCCCTGCCCTGACTTATCCCCTGACAAATTACAGTTGGTTACGTATGGACCATCAATCGTATGATTTATTCTGCAGTCAGGATGTGCGTATCTGAGACCCTGATCAACTAACATTTCATAGAGGGCAATGTCTTGCAGTCTTGAATGAGAATATTTTGGCTGTTATTCTTTTTGTGACTCGGGGACCGTGAAGCCAATTTTGAAGCCGTGTTTGAAGTGGGAAGGGGGGGGGGGACTAACTATCAAAGTGGCTTAATATATGCTCAATAATTTAAAAGCCTTTTAAGGCGGCCCAAAATGCCCACAGCAGAGAAAGTGCGGGGCTTAAGCCCCAACCCCTGTCTCCGCGGTCTCTGTGACTACCGACTACTGGCAAAATATCTGCAAACAATAGGGGAACTTTGAATTTTTATGACCACCAGAACCTGACACTGAGCTTATTTAAGTTACAGAATCACAGCTGATTAATATTAGTATCCCGTAAATCACTTCTCCCCCTTTCCATGCCATAGTCTAGGCTAATGACTGCCAGTTAGGACCTAGAGGTATGTTATACTATTGTATTTAGAGGTATACATATCGTAGTGTGTTGCTGTTTTGATTATGATTGTTTCATAGGCTCATTAATGTGGTTTGTGGTTCACAACTCACAAGTAAAGTCGGCAAGTGAAAATTAAGCTCATGGTATGAGCGCTCTCAGAAATTATGGAACCTGCAAAAATCAGAAATTTGAACTACTGAATTACTCCTCCAAACTCAGATAATGTCAGTAATAGCTCCCTAAGTCTACATGACTGTTTGTAGGCCCTACAAACAGATGAATTGTTGAGATATTGTATGAAAATTTATGCTTCTCCATTTAACCAAAACTTATCACCCTCCGAGACTGGTTTGCTCCCTGCTCTTCAAGTCTGGTTACGGGCCTGGTTCTAATCCTCTCTTACCCCTCCCCTCGTCCAATTAGTTCCCGTAGCCTGTCTCGCATGTCGGGACTTTGATGGATACCTCCCGTCGGGGAGCCTGGCCCCCTTGTCATGCAAATCCCGGAGCAAAGTCTGGCAATGGATAACGTCATTCATTGATTAGACTCATATATCCGCTACTTCCAGCATGGATATATGTTGTTCCACGAGTAGAGATTGTTATTTCGACTGTACATATCAAGTGTATTGGTGTAACCATAAGACGATCAATTATCTTTTTTTTCGGGGGGGGGGGGTAAAATACGGAAAATGGGATGAAACTTTTTATTGCGCCTTCCTCATTCTGTAATAATTTGGTTGTGCTCGGAGAGAAGGAGCACTCCTTATTTTGAATTGGAGGTATCATCACAATAAGCACATTATTTCTGATAGAACTGTGAGTCGATCACCACCTGGTAGAAAAACCGTTATACACCGATGTAAAGAATAACTGTAACAAAAAACAAAGACAATATTAACTTTAAAAAAAATTATTTGACCAAGGTGTAAGTTTTGCGCTAGACATTTCCCATCACATTTTGTTTAAATGTAACACAAGTTAACACAAACTTGAAAAATTGGGTTTGAGTAAACTTCCTTCAGAAAAAAGGACTTAACACAAACTTATTATTTGAAGAATACACCATGCATGTGGTTCTGAAGTTTGAACAATGCACCAACATGCATGCTATGTTAGTGTTTAGAACGCTCTGATTCGAGTTACCTCTTATATACAAGTAATTAGCTGCTGTTTGTACATTTTGCATATCTGCTGCCACAGATGTCTCAAATATGCTAGCAATGATAGCAAAACTTTAAAAATGAAGATGTCATTGACACTCTTTGTCTTTCATCAAGTTAAAAGATCGATCTGAGGCAGGCTTATGTACACACCTAACAGGCCCGTAGCCAGACAAGGGACTAAAGGGGCGAAATGGCTTCCAGGGGCCTATTTTTTCAGGAGGCCAAATGGGTGAAAATATGGTTCAATGGTAACTTGAAATTTCTAGGTGGCGAAAAAATTTTTATGGGGTCTTCCCCCATGCCCCCATCCTTGGCTACGGGCCTGAAACCTGATACCTTACAATGATAGCATGAAAACTTTGGGGCTTCACTTAAACCTTTTCAAAAAGATTTGTGACTTGATATATGCTTGGACCAAATGACTTTTGAATTGGCTTGCTATGAGCTTTGACTTAACTTGACTTGGCTTGTGGCTGAAGCAAATAACTTATGACTTGACTTTGACTTGCAAATATTGACTTGTTACCATCTTTGATAAAATTTGCTGTTGTACAATTTCATAAATGTTGGGAATAGGGATACTGTACATACATGTAGGTACTCAAGGCGGCCCGAGTATTTAGGCATGCAATATCCACTTAACCAGCCCGCGCAAGATTCATTGGGCCAGGACATTTTAGATGTAATTTTCTGAGTGTAACTTCTAGAGAACGTGCATGCCACATTTTCGTGATTTACAAATGGCACATACAAAATTCAAGGTACAACTTTAATTATGCTTGCTTAAAATGAGCCTGAGATTTACTCATCTAAGGCTAAAGCAAGGACATAGGAAGCGGAGGGGGGGCTGGGGGAGATAGCCCCCAACGAAATTTGCGGGGGCTGAAGTATGCTTTAGCCCCCCCCCACACTTTCCAAGCACGAAAGTCCGTTATTCGTCTCTGCTGTAAGAAAAGTAAAAAATTTGCAGTAATTTACCTCAGAATTTGTTCAAAATAATGCACCAGATTGCATCTAAGGACCCTCAAATATCAAACAATTTTCCAAAAATTTAAAAATGTGCAGTAATATACCTTAAAATCTGTCCAAAATAATGCACCAAGTTTCATCTATGAGCCCACCAGTATCAAAAAAATTTCAACTGTGCAATGAGATAAGAAAAATAAAAAAATTTCAGTAATTTACCTTAGAATTTGTCTAAAATGATGCACCAGCTTGCATCTTAGGACCCTCAGATATCAAAATATTTTCCAAAGGGCTTTAGAATGTCAAAAATGTGCAGTCATTTACCTTTAAATTTTTCCAAAATAATGCACCAAATTGCAACTTAGGACCCTCAAATATTAAAATTTTCCAAAGGAGTAAAAAAGGAACAAATTGCGTTGATTTACAATAAAATTTTTCCATAATGATGCACCAAATTGCAACTTAGGACCCTAAAATATCAAAAAAAAAATTCTAAAGGACTAAGAGATGTCAAAAATGTTCATTAATTTACCTTAAAATTTTTCCAAAATGATGCACCAAATTGCATCTAAGGACCCTAAAATATCACCCCTCCCCTCAAACCTCTCCCCCAGGACGTCGATCCCATTTTTCTTCCGGCGCACTAGCGACCCACCCATGGTAGGTCCAGGGGTGTAATGACAAATATGTGTAGAGTGTGCAATTTCCAACAAACTAGGACGGTTGGGATGATAAATTCCCTTTTCATAATTGTGATACTACTGACAAATCTAGATGACACTAATTAGCTACACGGTGGGTTGCATTGCAGAGTGCGATTTCCTTTATTCTAGCTAAATAAGAATGTAAAAATTATTCACCTATGCCCAAAACTTAATGGGGCTGAATTCTGCTGTGATCTCGTGCAGGACCCCATAAAGAAGCCCCAACCCATAGGGGCGGATCCAGAGGGGAAATTTTCCGGCTTTGGCCTCACCTCTTTTTCGGCAACATCTTTTGTTGAGAAGGTCACAAAGCTACTATACAATACTATGTATGCTTACTTATGATTGCAAAATGCCAGAAATACCATTTAAGTCGGCTTTTCTTCTAAATCACTTATCTTTTTTCACAGTCTCGATTATTTCAGTGAAGTTCGTACGTTTATACAACCGTGTTACATAGTTGCTATCTACAACCGTTCAAGAAACAAAGAGCATGTCTTTCAGTTCTTTTAACATAATTAAAAACAGTATGAAGTGCACCTGTACACTAAAGAGACTGAAAACTTCAGTGATTTTATCCGTTAAGACAAGTATCGTTGCAATACTAAATACACGAAATCAGAGGTATATATTACTTGATACCATAGCTTGAATGTTTCCTTGACGGGTTTTCTTATTATTTTTGTTTAAAATGTAACTTTAAACTTTTAATGAGAGAATAAACTTGTAAACAAAAACGTGAGCTTCCGGGGTATTGTTACACGGCTTGGAACTGAAGTACCTAGCATGAAGTTAAAGGAAATGGTTACCGTGGGTAATTTCCTTATAATTATTATTTGAAATGTAATGTTAAACTTCTTTAGAGAAAATAAAGTTGTAAACAAAAACTTGAGCATTTGGAGTATTGTTTACACTGCTTGGAACTGTAATTGAAGTACTTGGCATGAAGTAAAAAGAAAAAGATAGGGTGAGAAATGTCAAAAAAAAAAAAAAACAACAACAACAACAACAATAACAAACAAACCTTACATGCTCTAAGGTGCAGAAAAAAGTTTCGATTATGAGAATATCAGATATCATTTTCCAAAATTGGTACATGACCAAAACAGATGATCTAAGGTTTCTTGTGCTACTTTCCAAAAGGTACATAAAGCTGAATCTCTCTTTTTAATACTGTCTGAGAATTCCACAGAATTCTGTTTAAAATAGACTAAGTCGTCCCAGTAATAGTTAGCTTCGTTTCAGCCATCTTGACTCTTGTAACAAGTAATAATAAGGAACACAACAAAAGTTGTAGATTCATCTTATATTTCAAAATTTTCGATCCACTCCTAGATTTTCTTCAGTTAAGTTAAACCAGGCAGCTGCTACTTGAAGTTTTTTCTCCTGTCCAAGTAGCAGCTCCCTGCATAAACATATAGTAGGGGAGCCCTGAGTGTTGGGTGGGGAAATGGGGGTCACTGACCTAAGGGCCCCCAGGTAGGCTAGATGACCTAAAAGGTTACCCTCTGAAGTCACCTAAAGGCCATATCCCCGGCATCTTAGAATTAGGCGTGCCAGACATTTTAAATGTTGGGAGGGGTCTGCCAGACGCCAGTGATGACCCCCGGGGAAGTAAGCTAGATG
>WURT03075736.1:0-13248 GCA_009936505.3 Holothuria glaberrima | reverse complement strand
ACGGCAAGTGATTGAAATGAAATTGGCATACCATCACTGCAATGTAAACCCCGATGCATGTCTATATAATATGTACACTTACATGTTGAACGCGTGTAAATTTTTTAGCTACATGTTTCGGGCAAGTCGTTATAGCCCTTCAAATCAAATTGAGCGCCTAAGTCCATGGCTATGACTTATGAAAAGTAAAAGCCTGGCAGCGAAAAGTGTGGGTGGGGGACACTTTTATTGCGTCCCCCAGATCAAAAAGTGGAGGTACATGTCCCCCTGTCCCCCCAGGATCGACGCCCATGCTCTAAATAGATGCCAAGAATAGTTTTAAATGGCGGCTCACTTAAAGAAACTAAAAGAAACTTAAATAATGTTATAGTGTAGCAACTAATCTCAGGAGACACACATAGCTGAGGTCAGTGAAATTGCTAAAACTTTTGACACATTACACGGTAGGCTAATGATAAAAAGGGTTCTGACTCTTGCTTTCGTAGTTTCCATCATGGCAGTACTCAGTAATTGAATAGATACATTGAAAGGGACGTCCTAAAATGTGCTAAGCAAGTTTATTTTTTCAAATTTGGGCAATGATAAAGTAAGCATCGTCTTTGCACTGTTTGGGTTGCTTGAAAAAGTCTCTAGCAACGGAAATCAGAACACAGGATTAACGTATCATGCCAACTTCCGATCGTGGGAATACAAAATGGTAATTACTTTTAAAGAAAAATCACCAAAAATGGTCAGAATTTGCCATTATAGTTGCTAAGTATAATTTCCCTAGCAAAGGTAGCTAAGCCACAGACTAAGACAAAATTTCAGATTGTGCAAAAAGACTATCTTAGGAATACAGAATACATAATATTGACTTTGCAGAGGAAAACAGCCAAAATGATGAGGATTTGCGGGACCTGCACATTGTGGGTTGTCGGGAAAGATTTGCCCTAGCATCGGTAGGTAAACGCAGACGAGACAAATAGCAAAACTGCACTTATGCAGCTAACCGGTTCTTAAGGACGTAAAGGATACAAGCCATTCAATTTTCCAAAATCATTTTCCTAGAGATTAATCAGATTCATGATTTAATCACCACCTGGTCCCATCTAACGAGTCTGACAGGGAGGGAGAGGGGCTCCCCGAATGTTCCGCGGTCAGGTGAGGGTAGAGTAAGGGCAACCGACAGCACTCGAGTCCTGGATGATTTATCTTCAGCGGCGTATTGTCCGAAAAGACTGTCAGATTCCTGTGATCCACGTTATCCGGAAAGACTTTAAGGATAACAATTTGTGGAGCACGGATTCACTTACTATCCACCCCCCTGAGCAGGATCTACCTAGTCACCCCAGCGAGTCAGAAATGCGTTGGCAATGACTCTCAAGCTTGGGTTCTTTCAAGAAGGCGATTCCAGGCAGGAGGTATGGGTTCTCCGGTCACAGGTTGAGATTCCGCCGTATGAGCTGTACTATTGTCATCTGGTTATTGTAGTCCGGGGTCTCTCGAAACGGAAAGACAGCGGGACAGCAAATGGAGTTGCAGGGGAACGCATGTGTTGAAGGAACTGGGTTACAACATCAAATAGTATAAGCCAAGAGGCTCAGGACCTGGAAAGGCAGTCAACAGCTGGCGGAGTTCAGAGGCAGGCTCTATCAGGATGGAATAGATGGGATTTGTGAGGAAAGAGGTTTTTCATTGAGTTGAAAAGGTTCGTCCTTGCCGTGATTTTAATCTATCCCCCAAAAACAGTTCCTGCGTATGGGTTGGAGGCGACTTCTCCTTACTGATTACTCATTCAAAATGTAAGGGTAAGGTGAGGGTCCACCTTAACGTTGGGTCTATCCTCACGAATCGGGTTAAAACCCGAGGGGACGTGTTAAGAGCGAAGAAAAGGCTTTTAATGAGAGGACTTTCTCTCGGAATTCCGTAAAGGATTCCCTTCCTGGATTGAAGACGTTGTTGAGGATCCATTCGTCTAAGAATCGAGCAATGAGGAAAATGAAAGTGGACCCCCGTTCCCGAATCTTGGAGGTGGCCTGCCTTTCAAGAATGGAATGCACCTCTTTTTCTAAAATCACTCTGAGGACCAGATCGCTGGGATCGGAGTCCCACCCACTGGGTGGTGGAGAGGACATGATTTTAGAAGATAGCTGTACTCGAAATTCTTACTAGATATTCGAACAGATTGACTCCCAAATGCTAAACGGAGCACCCACCTTCCTTCAGCTGTCACCACGGTTGGACAGGCAATCATGGGCCGAGATCAAGTAAGACTTATTTATCACAGATTGTTATCAAAAAATTTCGCGCGATCGTTTTGCATGTTCGTGAAGATGGAAATTAAAACATTTGCACATAAATTCACTTAACTTCTAGAAAATGCACAATTTTTTCACGTTGGAAAGTGCAGTTTTATGTTCGCTTTTTTCTTTACTTTGTGAACTATTTTATATGGCATGTACATCTTTGATTGGAATCACGAAAACGCTAATGTTGTTCTTATGGAAATCGTCTATTTATGGAAAGCTGCGTGATGATTAAAATATCTCACTTCTTTATACTTACTTTCAGGTAAATTTGAAGTTCTTTGCACAAGTCTCTGCAGAGCATCACTGGAAACTTGAGGCGGAAAGTCACACTTCATACATCTATGTAATACAATTGAAATATTTTATCTTGGTAGAATATTTGTTGTAATTTCAATCATTTTCTACGTATTGAATTGATATTTAAACTATTTTAACATTTCGACGTAAAATACGATCTAAAGATTCAGCGTAAACCATATGCACTTACTGTAAGCTAAATGTCATTTGCATCGTTAACACCGGCTCCAAAATTTGGATGAAGTCATTCTCATTCTGAAAATTCATCTCCTTTATTAACAGAAACCGTACCTTTGGAATTTTCAGTTGGCCAAAAAAATTTACCGGACAATTTCCAGTAAATGCTAGCAAAGCAGGAACTATCTGTTGAGTTCAAATGCAATTAAAAACAATGGAAAATGACATTTAATTATAAAAATAAAGAACCAGCTATTCTTAATCAAATGAAAATTGCAAAATTTTCAACAAGTTGTTGGGAATTTGAGACATGTTCTATCCAGAGAGCCCAAAGGCTTAGTGATATCTTGCTGAAAGGTAATGCTTTGTCACACTGAGGTTTATTCCTCATAGTTATCCTTCTGTTTTAAGTTTGTTTCACAATTTGACCTTTGATGACCTCACGATTCTTTTGACCACTATCAAAAACAATCGGGCTGTGCTTGCCTATATCAAAAAATAATATCCAATGTATGATTAGTGACAGAAGACAAAAACTGAATAATAAAAACTGGAACAATAAAGCTGTATTCGACACCCTGTTCTGGAACAGAGAACAGTGTTCTCGTAAGAGTCGATCACAAAAGAACACGTTCGTGAACTGTTCTTGCACCCAAATCTCACACCACCTCGGTTGGTGGTGCAGCGAGAACGAACATAAACAAAGATGGCGGAGATGTCTTCTCACGGAAGAAATGCTAGGGAACTCTCAGCACAATGCCCTTCGTAAATTTATGCAAGTCTTTCAAATGTACGCGGCAGGAGTTAATGACCAACAACAGACTTGTGGGCGTATTATGAAAAATAAGTATGAAACGGTATACGGCGGCACGGTAGGGCCTGTGTACCGAGAGTGACGTTAGTAGACCAAATAACGTAGGCCTACATAGTATTCCTTTCTTTTACCGCTGGTAAACTAAGTACCGTAATGAATATCATGCATGTACTTTATTTGAGTTTCTTGAAAATAAGGTGCTATGATCGAAGTTCGATGCCATGATGATAAGTGTACAGTCCGTGTATCCATGGTAACTGCACCTGCACTGTAGTGTTCGTGTTCGACACTGCAGAACGAGTTCCCATGTTCTCATCATGTTCCGGAACAGTTAAGAATAGGGTGTCGAATACAGCCTAAATGGTTGAGTCGGATTCCAACCCGGGTCGTCCGAAAGGGAAACTGAACACTTTCCACTTTATCATCTCCATACCTGTAAACTTTAAACGTTTTTTTTTTTAATTTTGGTATTATGCTTGCATCACCCTCACACAACCCATCATTAAATAATTAAATTTTGAATTTCTAACGAATTTACCAGAGTTATTCTTTACAAAGATATGTATTGCTCTCCATAATTTTGTTCTTAGAATGGTTCAAAACATTCAGTTCCTTTATCTTGGTCATGAACCTTTTCAATTTGGAAAAACGGCTCACTGTCTGTTCTTGAGATGTAGTGTTTAACGAACAGTTCAGGTTTTCGTAGTTTCAGGTGCGGCGACCATATATGACCTTTGACCTATACCAAAACCAATAGGGATCTTTCTTCTCATATGACAAATCTACTTATCAAATCTGAAAAGTCTGCGCTATTTCTGTCTTGAAACATCGTATTTACAACTTTTTTCGGTTTTACCTCTGGTGACCTCAAATGACCTTGACCTCCATCACCAGCGATATGAAACTTCCTCCCAATATTAAAAAAATACGTACCCAGTAAAAAAATATCAATCATTGCTATCTTGCGAAAACGTGTTTCAAGCTCTTTACAAGTGTTCCATAGTTTGGAATATCTTCTTCACAAAGTTTTCAGTTTTAAACCTTTAGTGACCTTTAATGATACCTGACCTTTCCCCCTAAAACGAAAGTTCTTTTTCTCAATATTTCAAACCTTTAAGTTTATGCCAAGTGAGATGATGTGCTAACAAGCAATTTTCAAGGTTTTCGTTGTTTCACTGCCGGTGACCTCAAATAAGCTTTGTCCTCTACCAAAACATTATAGGTCCATCTATTGACCTTCACATATCCATTTTCTAAGTATGAAAAGTATCCATGCTTTCTAACTTAAGATATCGTGTGTACAACATTTTCCGCTTTTAACCTCTGGCGACCTCAAATGACATCTGGACATTCACCAAAACAGTAGGGTTCTTTCTGTTCAATGATAAATCTATGTACGAAGATTAAACAGCTGTAGCCACCATTGTTATCGCGAGATATCGTGTTTCCGAGCTAAGCATCACAAACTGAACACACATGCATACACACTTAGACACATAACGCACACACATACTGACACATATACACATACATACATACACTTGCCCAGCGTGACTGCATAGACTTCTTTCGTTCTCGGCAAGTTATCAAAAAAAAAAAAAAAAACAACAACAACACTGCAAACGGCCCATACAGGTTTCGTTCTACATGTATTTCGGCGTTTTTTCATTCTACTCTTATTAACATAATTAAGTGCACTTGTATTTTCTGGAAGCTGTATCAGTACGTATGAAAAGCTGGGTACTGCAAAATCTGTTACATATTCGAAGTTTCAGTGCACTCTAAAAGAGGTCTGGTCAAATTTGAACCGAATCTGATCAGAGGGGCACCGAACAGAAATCTGATCAACTATTTGACTAGATTTGGTTCAGAAATGATCAGAATCGGCTCATTTTTTACCCGGATCTAGTCAAAGTTTTGACCAGATTCCTGTTCGGTGTCTCTCTAATCAGACCTTTTTTAGAGTGTGAAGAGAGGAATTTCAAGAGCAGGTTGGTAAACACTACGTTACAGAGGCACCTACCACAAATCTACATTGTTTTCGATTGCGAAGATTTGCATATTCGAGTACTTTTGAAGGCCATTTATTTCAGAATTAACTTGTTACCAAACACTGTAGGTTGTTACCCAGAAAGTAAGCTGTAAATCCGCGTAAGACGATTAACTTACTTGAATATATGATAGGTTCTTGCAAAAATGGAGTACAGCGAGCCTGTGGAAATAGCAGCTAAGTTTATGGAAGCTGATTACATAGCTTCCATCTGGTGGTAAGGCCGTTGTTAGTAATTTTATGTACTCTTTAGTAGTCTCACTTTCAAACAGGCAGTCAGCGACAATGTCCCATCTCTTTTGTTCCATAAACGACTTCATCAGTTTACTACGTGCATCCTCCTTGGCTGCAAAAATGAACTGTAAAACCCGTTCCATCCTTTCGTCATCTTGCCAACATGATGAGTTAAAAAAACGTGGAAAGGCTTCTTCTGAGGCTACAATGGCCTGCGCAGCTAAGTACTCTTGAACAAATTCGTGACAGAATACAACCTTTTTGGTCGACGAAGAATACATATTCTCATCAGATGCGACTTCGAGTGTGCAAGTGTCATCCTCTATTAAATATAAGAGCCCATGTGATAAAACTGTCTCAAATTTACTAGTACCAATCAAATCTTTTACTTCTCTTTCTTTGTATACTGAGGGTAAACGTGACTTTTTATCAAACTTTGCGTCTTCCAGCTTTGTTCCTAGTGATATTTTTCCAAGTTCCATTTGGAGAACTTCAAAACTAATCTTTTCAAGCGGTTTAAATGAGTATCGAATTTTTAGATAATTAAGAAGCATTTTCGCCAGGCATGACCTTCTATAGAAACACAAACCAAAGTCTGTCTCCTCAGTTTCTTTAGTAATTTCTGACATAATAAGGTGAATAAATAAGTCAAGCCATACATGATCATTTGTAAGGGGTTCTTTTGTTGTACTCGTCTCTTCTAAAAGTTCTGTTGCTAGAAATATTGCTTTGTCTTCCTCTTCTTTGTTACCGTTTGTTATTACCGTGTCGGTAGTCTCATGGATTCCTACTCCTCTTTGAAGATAAGACTGGCCTGCATCAGCAACTGCACATGCTTGTGTGTAATACCGATAAACGTCTCGTAAGTATGAATTTAAAGATTCAGAACTTAGCTGCCTTATCTCTAATAATCCGTAAAGGTTTGTATAAGGGGGCTGCAAATATGTCATTCTTTCAACTAAGACCAAACATCCTAATTTTGGAAATTTTTTGAACACATCTTTGTTGTTTAATAATTCATCAACTGTTAGTTCCTTTTCACTTTCGGTGTCTTCTGTTTCGTCTTGTGAAATGAGTTTATCTACATCATCCATTAAAATTAGACAACTGTGGTTTTGAACGACTTTATACATTCCCTCAACTGAAAATTTACCTTGCATGTTTAGTTTCTCCATAATTGCATCTGCAATGCTCATATTACTTTTCAAACCATCAAGATTCAAATATAAAATTATTTTTCGATTAGATTTATAATCGGACAACAAAGAACAAAGATACTGAATAAATAGTTTCTTCGAATAGCCTTCATTAGTGATAAAAACATATCGTCCAGCTTCCTCAAAAAGCTTCTGTATCAGGTCTGCACCTGTAACAACAGTTTTAACATTTTTCATTTCATCCAAAATAGAGACATCCCAGTTGAATAACGCTTCAGGTGAAAGATGAAAGCCTTTCAAAAGGTATTCGAAGGTACAAAGACGTGCGTATTCGGTCTTTATATGAGCAATCAAATTTTTGAAGAATTCTGTGCAAAAATAAATGTAAAAGGGTTATGATACAATATGAAAAACTGATATTCGACTCATACAAATAATCTTAGACAGGGTGCATGACTGATACATAGAAACCTCTAACCTTATCTGCTGGATGCCCAAAATGAATCCCAGAGTGATATTTGTAGCGCTACTACCATTTATGTAAAATTTTCTCACGGGTATTCTGACTTTTGATGGTATACCCTATATTTGTGACAGGTCTGTTTCTTTGACAGACGAAATGAATTTACTTTTATATATATATACATATATATATACATATATATACATATTTATATTTTTTTTAAAGTATATCCAATAATAACAGTGATGATGGTTGGGTGATGACAAGGTCTGTGGCATTGGCACTGGCGGGGAAAGGTAAGAAATACAGTGAAGGATGGGTGAGGCTGATGGGAAAGGCAAGGGCTTGGGCCAAGGCGATGTTGACAGTAACAGTCATGACGTTAACGATGGTGATAGTGATAGTGGAAGTGATAGTGTAAGTGATAGTGTGAGTGATGGTGTAAGTGATATAAAAAGTGATAACGATAGTGATTATGATAATGCAATAACAATAATAACAACGATAACAACTAAAACAACACCAATGAAAATAAAAACAATTAAAATCATTGTGAGCGGTGAAAGTGAGAGTTATAATATTAGTAATCCCCCCCCCTTGGCTACGCGCCTGTTCAAATACCACAGATATGTTATCCCATACCACTAAATATTACTGGTATTAATTGAAATCTAAACCTGTTTGTTACTTCGGTTCGGTTAAATAACGAACACCAAACATTACATGAACATACCCTATGAAAAACATTTTTAGTGATGGAAACATCAAAAATGTGTAGTCAGTATCTTTTGTGCAGCTCGTGCACGTACAGAAGTTAATTCAAAATTTCTATAAGTGTGACATAAAGTTTAGGTTAAAAATATAGAAACTCAAAATATATCACCATTTTCTAGATCATCCTCTTCCATTAGATGGGACCGTTGAAATACAAAGTGGAAATTTCCAATTAAAAATGAAGTAGCAAAAGGTCTGCAAAAGAACGACGCAGACTTTGAAATAAGAAAATAAAATAAGTGCAATAAATCGGTTTTGATAGTTTTATATGAGTAGGTCAAAACAGGAATAAGCGTTTATTAATTCCATGGCAAAAAGCGTCATATGTTTAACAACTTCATGACTTTACAAGCTGAAGTAAATGTTATTTCACACATTTAAAAATATTTCACATACCATTTCACCGTCTTCATTACTGTCATGTTTTCGCGAGCGGAGAAAAACTATGAATAAAAGAACAAAATAAATTTAATGACCGTCTTTGTTTTAAAAAGTGGTTGCAATAATGATTTCACTTTTAAGTTTTCAATTTGTAAAACGAAGACAGGAAACTTGGCGACGTTTAGGAGGCTGGAAAATGTAGCATTGATATATTACAATGTGAATACATTGTACCCTCATCTCCTATGTAATATGGCACGCAGGAAATGATGTCGGTGACAATTTTTAAATCTCGTTACAGTTTTTCAGAATTATACAGTCCAGTCAGCCTATGCAGTCTTCCAACACATAACCAAGGAGTAAGAAAGGCAATAAAATGGTTTCACTACTGCACCATTGAAATATTTTACAAACGTTGTCGTCGAACTGCCTTAATATCAAAGGCCAGGTTAAGTGATCATCAGTTTGAGAGATCCGATTTTGAACGCAAATTGACTTTATTAATAAAACGAAACAGAACAGAATATTGAATGGGGAGTAATAGAATGCAAATATAGTGCGATAGGCACTAAAAAGAACGAAGCTTGTGAAAGTTTGACGAGAAGAAGGAATTAATATCGAAAACTTGGTTACCTTTTCTTCGGAGTATAAATGCAAGTCCCAACACACCTAACGCAAGAACAGCAATTATAACGAAAATTCCATATGCAGGGAAAGTTGAGTCTTTTGTGGTTTTGACACAGGGATCTGCAAGAACGGGTGGTTAAAAGAAATCTAAGAACATACAATATAGCTTTCAAAGTACTTTTGACAAAGGAAAAGGGTAAAAAGAGATGGAAAAGACTCTCAAACATATTTATTTCGTAATTTTGGATTAAAAACAATGTCAGGTCCCACGAATTTTGACAGAGGTTCGACTGTCTGGGTTGGTGCATAAATCTCGAAAACGAATCAAAAGAGGCGGCTGGCTTCAAAGCTGCAAGAACTTTTAGCACCAAAGGGGCCAGAATGCCAACAATACGGAGGTTCTTCAAGGAGTAACATTGCCAAAGAGGTCAATAGGTAAACAAGAGGGCAATCCACGGAGTTGCATATTTCATCGGTAGAGCAAGCACTCAGCTTTATTACTGGAGACAAGTCAATGTGAAATTATATGTCTCGTAAGAGAAGAGTTGGGAAATGTCTTCACGCAAGGTACCGTGGGATGGATCAAAGGTCAAGTATGCTATTAGGGGTATCCTTCGTGACAGTTGTTGATTATATTTACTTCTTTGGGACGTACAAATTTCTCATTGGTATAACAAGCACAGATTGTAGGTAGAGCATGCGTAATGCACGTCCGGGATGTGGGGGGGGGAAGTGTAGCACACTCATGCTTACACAGGCAAAAAAGGTGTCATGATGCAGCTGCTCTGGTGACCCACCCAAAGTACTCAATTACCGAAACTACTTACTGAAGCCTACGTCGGGGTCGTCACGTGAAGAAGGTTAGCTTAGTAACTCATTTCAGTTTCACTGAACTAGAAACACGTAACCAAATGTAGAAACAATGTAACGTCGAGGCTATGCATAACGTGCATGCTTAGGCACCCTAGGGCGCCTTTGGGCCTCGTCGGCCTGTAATGCTACAACTGGCGCAATATCAGGCGTCAGGGAGCACATCATTGCGATGAGGTAAAGTTGCCTTAATGAAAAGATTTTCATCTTAGTTTTAATACCAATGTACAGAAAGACAAAAAAGTAATTATTATCACCTTTTTGCGTTTTAGTTACGAGTAATGCTACTAAAAGTATAGGCCTATGAATAACAAACTCCATTGGTCTACAAACTATATGATAGCAATTTTTGAACACAGGGTGTTCGCTTATTGGAAAGATATGTGTATAACATAAAAAGCACCAAGCGCAGACCGCGTTTGGGGCTCCGAATCAGTGACCAAAATGCAGACGCGCTTATTCGCGCGTGGGTAAGGTTTCCTACATGCGCCCTTTTAATTTCGTGCAAAAGGAAGCGTTCAGCGTGCTGTTCAGAAAACCTGTCCACATTACATGAATAGACAGTTGGTATTGGTAACTAGTAGGCCTACGCTGTGTGCTGTTCATTTACGTTGCATCGCGAAAGTGAAGCAGTCACCGAGTGCCGACGCAAAACTAACATTGCGGTCACACGCGCCCTAAGAATGGGGCCGGTCGGTCATCCGGGTCTTTTCGTTACCCTAGCAACTTTGGAGTGAAAACAACAACTGACTTCAGTGTAACCATATGGAAACACTTAACGCGCTACACTGCTGGAGTGAAAATAATCCCTTAACTACAGGATACACGCAATACAATTGTTTTTACTCCAACACATCGTTGTCATGGTGGAGTGACGTGTCACCGACCGACCCCATAGGCAAGACAACTCCTTATGTTCACTTGGTAACTTTCGTGATCAGAAAGCGTGAAAGGAAAGAGCGCATTTTTTCGAGCGCGCAGTAGTGCACCTTAAGTATTCAAGATCACTACACAGAGAAATGAATTCTGTGCGTAAAAAACGCGCACTCACACCAAACCAGCCACTCCCATAAGCACATTGATGTCATGCATTCTTAGTTTTGTATGCTGAAAGACGCACTTGTCAAATAAACACTTTTGCCCCGATATTTACATCTCCATGATGAGAAGTCACTTTCCATAAGAGTTTTATATCTATGCTTGCATCGTCGTAAGTAACAGTAACAGACATGGACTCGCTCAACCAATACATATTAAAGAGATTTTACACCTTTGACCTTTACTTCCCACCCTTGGGTACTTTCCCATCAAGTTTGAAAATATCGGTCCAGCTGTTTAGCGTCAGGTTTTAAAACATAAACATGTGCATTTGAGCTTCTGTCAAATAAATTTTGAATTCTGTTGCCATGACAACGACATAATGTGATAGAACTTCACATCCCTGTTACATGTTTAAAGTTTCATGTCAGTGCAGTGCAATGTTTCATCATGAATTTTTCGCCAAAAAACGAAAAAAAAATATTTTTGACAAATTTGCCCTTTGACCTTAGAATTTTAACCTTTACTTCCGAGGGTTCTACCAAACACGATTTCCCCACAATGGGAAACCTTCCACCAAGTTTGAACAGAATTGGTCCAGCCCACAAGGAGGATTTTATGGTACAATTTTCACTTAAAGATATGCAATTTCTCTTCCATCACGTGACCTTTGACGTTAGTTGACATGGCAACCTCATAATTTAATATTGTAGTTCTGAAATTGTTAAAAAAATATATACAGTTTTCAGCGGAATATTTTCCTCTAAACTTACAGTAGAAAGGGATTTTGACCAAACTTGACCTTGAAATTTGACCTTCACTTCCGGTTGTTGGTGTTGCTCCAGGGTTCTATCTAGGGCACCTTCTTACCAAGTTTGAAGAAAATCGGCATCACCGTTTAGGAGATATTAACAAAATAATATTGGATACCCACACCCACAACGTAACGAAAATCACAATACAAGAGGGCAATCCACAGAGTTGCTTATCTCATCGCCAGCACACGCACTGAGCCATATAACTGGAGGAAGCACGTCAATGTGGAATCTAAAAATATTATAAGCATAGATACGAAACTCCACAACACACACTGTTACGGGAGTTAACTCCTCATAGAGACGCAAAAAGACCTTATGCCAAATAAATAGAGGGCGCTTCCAAACTGCATTCTGGGAAGGACAATTCCATGAACAGACAACCAAAGTAGGTCGTCACCATGGAGAAGGCTGATCGTTACAATGCTCAAGCTCGCGGGATTGGAATTATCCTTCTCATGATGCTTCACGACCTGCTATTTGGCATAAGGTCTATATCGGGGCGAAAGTGTTAATTTGACAAAGGCGCTTTTCTGTTCGGTGATGTGCGTATAATAATAGGCACACATTACAGACAATGTCATTGTAAGAATAGCGTGGTTTGCGTGAGCGATGTATACGCGCCCAATACAATTCTCTGTGCTTTTTATCCGGTATGCTTGACGCACACTTCTGCGTGCACGGAAAACGAACGCGCTAGTTCCTTCCCGTTGTGAGCGTGGGAGAAATTAAACGCGCATTTGAAAGTGCGTAATTTGAAGAAGCACGCGTCAATTTTATTTAAGATAAATGCACAAAGAAAATTATTCTGCATGTATATATTATGCAGGAAAACAATGAAGACCTTATGCATTGACGTCACACTGACGTCACTTTGGAGGAAAACAATGAAGCACACGTGCACGTACGGCGTGGAGTCGCACGCACGTGTAGTTGAACTACGCGTGTATATGATTGGTTGACAAATCAGCTGTCTGCATTTGTTGGTGTAACTTGCAACGATACGAGCTTTTCTTCCAAAGGAGGGAGCACTTTCTGCTTTGTGACATCATATGCATAAGATCTATACACAGTGCCGCCTCACACCCTACCCTAAGGATACGCTGGACCACGCGTTGATTTCTTATGCGCTTACTACCTTGACGGGGAACCAATGGGGCTGCCCGGCGTTTTCGTCTTACCAGCAGAGGGCGCTATCATATAGGGTCTCTAGTTCCTAAAATATATTGGTGCTCAGTATAAGCAATGGAGTATACTCCA
>WURT03075735.1:0-31849 GCA_009936505.3 Holothuria glaberrima | reverse complement strand
TATATATATATATAAATTTAATCAAATTAATCTCAGTGCAGGTTATTAAATGTGCTTATGCTTTAGAGATGTACTAGAAGAGTCTGTTAGTCTGTTTTCAAATTAGGGGAGGGATTAAAACTTAATCTAAAGCCTGGGCCATGTACCGCCACGACACGTCGCAACAAGACGTCGCGTTGGTGCGACAAGACGGAACGAACAGTCCTACCTGTTGTGATTTGGCCAATCAGTGAGTAGCGTTTACTCAAAGGGTTTTCACTTTCTTCAGCCGCAATAACCACAAGCTCGTTGCACGTCTTAATACGGGGAGTAGGCTCCGAAACCCGGCTTTTTGCGTTGGCAGTGGCGGAGTAAGGTGGGTAACCTCAGTTCCGTGATGAATTGTATACACATTCTTGTGTACACCAGGCTACTTTTCTGAGCTTTCTCCAAGATGCAAGTAAAGATAATTACAATTTTGTCGAAAATACGTGTAAGTATAGGGCCACAAGCCAGTGGGCTGGAAAATATTTCTTGGCCAGATTATTGGCAAAATTTTCTAGGGTAGCTAAAGTTTCACTCTGGCAGAAGCGGCTGACTCCCAGAAAAACATCCCCACCCCTATGTGTGAACTGAATGCAAACATTTAGGTTATATTAATTTTGCAATTGTACAGTTAGGCCAGGAATGTTAGGAGTTATATTTTTCCTTATCCACTGCTAGGATTACATGTAGCGTATCATTGAAGTGTACAAACACAGCACGTTTTCTACATATTTCCTATATGGGAGATGCATTAGTAAGTTAGATGATTTTTTACGGCTCAGTTCCTAACCAATTGGTTTAAGTCCGGCTTGCCACGGCCTTTTTTTCCAGTTGTGGCTCACTGGCTTGTTTTCCCTACTCCATTGCTTATGCTGAGCACCAAGCACAATGGCAGAAGGTTCCATTTTTAGAGTCTTTGGTATGACCCGGCCAGGGTTCGAACCCCCGACCTTCCGGCTGCACATCGGATGCTCTAACCACTTGACCATGCAGTTGGTCAAGATGGGAGTTTAGTGCATGATCGTGATAAGGATATGAGTTCATGTTTATAATAGGGGTGTTGCAGCGTATGAAATAAAGACACACAGTTTTTGATGCAAAATTAACGACAGAAAATGAGTTTTGGACACTTTTATGAAGTGTGAAGGGTGTCGGAAAATCACCATCCTTTAAAGAAGGTCTCGTATCGTAAGCTGAAACTTGCAAAGGAACACATATTGTGAACAGTGTGAAAGGTCTATTTGTTAGCCTGTTCCTATTGAGACCTTTTGCAAGGGTCCAGGCTACGAAATGGGCCAACTTTATGATGCATGTCAGAGGAGGAATAATTGGTGGCGCGCTACGTGCAGCTGGCTCATAATTTTCCGTCGGTGAGAGTCGGGGTGGTGTGGCATGATGTATTCGTAGGTTTAGGAAGATGTCAGAATGTTTACGACTTATGCAAATAGTCTACGACTGGAGAAGTATTGTCGGGTCGTAGGTAGTCGTAGCGGTGTGACCCGGGCTTAAGTAGGGAGAATTGTTAATGTCTGGGGTGGGAGAGGAGGGCATTTATGTCACAAAGGAAGACGTCATACTTTCAAGGGGAAAGAGATGTTCAAATTTTCGAGCGGAAATATAAAATAAAATTCATAATAAGAAAGTGGAGTGCATCTTGTAACATCATTAAGAACAACTGAATTTGTTTTCCATAAGAGCTGAATTTTCATGCATTGTAACATTAATAAATTTATTTAATGTAGACTGATTTGAAATTCATGAATGGGAAACCCGCACCAGGGGTGCGTGTGAAGGTTATTGCAGCAGCAACAATAGAGGGCCAGGCTGATGAACTGATTCTACGAGGAGCAGAAAGAGATCCAGGCGACGGTGGCAATGGGCTTGAACCAACAGAAGATGACACAAATGACAAAGGACAAGTCAATTTTCGTCTGTACGTTCCTCGTCAATGTACTAACATTCGGATATCGGTAAGGAGTCATGTGATCTTATCAAAGTAACCGTTAACTTTCCTTGTAAAGTGTGCTGTTTGGAAAAAAATGTAATCTATTTAATATTTGGTAGAGCTTAGGATTGACCAACTGATTAAACAAACAAATTTTAAGAAAAAAATAGAACCATTTCCTATCTTACTCTGAATGTTTAAACTTATTCTAAGTCTCGTTTGTAAGAGGCATTCACTATTACAGATGATCCTAATTGATGCAGGTTTTCAAAGCCCGTAGTAACATGTTATATCCCTCTAAAGATGCATTCTTTCACACTGGATTACTTTTTGTTATGTGCTGCTATTTATTACGTGATGATTTTGGGGAATTTCCCCAGTAAACTTTTGTTCTACAACAGATCTCTTTTACCAGTAACAAACTGTGATGATCTTAATTATCACAACGGTACCTGAATTGCAATAATTATGAAAAGTCGCCTTCTCGATCAATGCTTAGATCAATAGACTCCTTCACTGTTTACAAACAAAGACGTCACTGCGTGTCGGTAGAAGGGTTTATATGGCGCGCTTACACTGTCGTCACAATGGAACGTAGATTCCAATTGGTCTACTTTTTGCGTGCAATCGCACAAGCGTTTACACTCGTGCACTCAACATACACGCAGGTGTTCTTGCGCATGCTCTGTGCCAACCAATGCCAACCCTTGACGTAACCGTGAACAGCCTAATTCAAAGCGAAAGGGTGTTCTTACTCTTCAAAGACTTCTTTCATTTAGCAGAACTTTAGTGAGATAATATTACCAATTTCTTGATTTGAAACAATGTCGTAGCTAGCCATATTTTTGAACTGCACAGTGATATCGTATCTTAGTGAAAAAAAAATGTGATGTTAAATGTCATTTTGTAAAGAGCAGTACCAATTACCCCAAATCGTTCACAAACATCACCTAACGTTTTGTTTTCAAGTAAAAGAAAACGTATGCATTTATGATGGTACGGGTATTGATAGTGGGTATGTGTCTATGATGCCTACCTTGTGTATGCAACATTACAAGGAGGAAAATCTTGATAAATCTCATAGTAGACATCGGGTGCCCATTTCAGGCAGCAGAATCTGATTTTGGGATGTCTAATCGTATTTTTGATTGCCAGAGGATGCACGGTGAAATCTTATTCACACAATATCTCAGAAAGTAAAGCTTTGATAATTTTTTTGTGGGTCCTGAATATACGTAATATAAATTTCAAGAATCATGCGACATTAACTGGAGATAAAAATCATTCTCGTTTGAATGACTTATTCCCAGTAAATGAATTGAAATCGAAATGTTTTTGAGCATGAATGCCCAATATTAATTATGTGAATATTTCATTGTTTTAGGAAACAATTGGCCCATGCTGTCGTAAAACCAAACGCCCAGTTATTCCCAGCAATAGCTGGTCATGCCCAGTTGGGCCTCCCACTACCCGACCCACCCTGCACCCTCTAACCTTCCTCGGGAGGGGGATGGAAGAACTCGAATGTATCTTGATGAACGTGGTATCTAGCCAATCACTTTTCATCAAGTGTTTTGGTTTAAAAGTCAAATATACATCAGTACTAAGGCAATAAATGGTATTGTTCTTGTCACTGGTTATAGGCCATCTGATCAATAGAAGTCAAACTCTCAGGACCTTAGTTGTGTGTAGAATGAAGTCATCGAAGCGTCTATTGATCTATATATAATCAATAAAAATATTGTCACATGATGAAAACATCATGCATGGTTGTGTATCCAGGGTATTTCAACTCAAAGGTGAATGAATATGAACTTTACAATTCGTTAACATAGGGACATTAAAAGAACCATACATGAAGAAGTATGAGAGTGTGCTTTTTCGAAGTGAAATGACCGCATTTACCCTTTCATGGCTTTTTCCATTTTTTAAGTTATTATATAAACTTCATCTTCTTACTTGCACACAGCTTGAAACTGTTGACCCGGAATTACTGCCAAGAGGGGACAACCCCATTGATAACAATGCTAGGCTAGAGTTTAACATCGGTCCCTTTGAAAGCCCACACGGAAATGAATTTCTCGTTCTTCGTGTTCCAAATCAACTCATTAGGGTGAGTATTGCACATTCAAGTTTTTCTTTAGCTTATTGAACAATTCGGTCTTATAAAATTTGACTTTTACGTCTCCAGGTTATCCAGGAATGTAGAAGACACATAGAGTAAAACATTTCGACAAGAGCATTCATCCATCATGTGTAACAGGAATGATCTTTTAATAGAGTCCCATTCAGGGCGATCTGTCTCTATGCAGGCACTTTTTAGTTTTGACTTACCTTTAGGTGAAGTTCAGTAAAGAGCATGTTTATAACTCAGCCTTACAATGAGCAGAAAGTAATGAAGGCTCTTGTTGCTACTGTAAAAATGGTCATAAAGATACTCTTTTGATACAAAAAGATCCTTCATCCGAGTGTTTAATATACTTTTAAGAATGGTGCAAGCTATTTTTAGTTTGAGAGATGAATGCTATCCTACCAGTTTGTCATTAATGCTTCTACAACAGCCAGTCTAGCAGTATCTGGGTATCAGCTACATGGCAAACAAATACTACAGTCACAGAAAAACAACTGGAACAAAACTGTGACACTTCGAGATGAACGTACAAGTTCTATTGAAAAAAACCCTTGAAGAGTCATATAAGAGTCATATAAAAAAGTAATGAAAGCTGTTGCTGCCATTGTAAAAATGGTTATAAAGATATTGTTGTGATACCAAAAGTCGTGCTCAGTTTTAGTTTTAACCATAGTTTTAGAATAATGCAAGTTAATTTAGTTTGAGAGATAAATGCTACCGGTATTTTACCAGTTTGTCATGGATGCTTCTGTAACAGCCACTCTGGCAGTATCCGGGAATCAGCTATAAGGCAATCAAATACTACAATCAAACTGAGTAACTCTTACAAATTTGTGACACTTCAAGATAAATGTACAAGTTTTGTTTGAAAATTATTGCGAACATTGATAGTTTCTGCACTTGAAAATTAGCTCCAAACGTGGTCCTCAAAACCGAACAAACCTTTTTTGTGATGACAGGTGCTTCCAAAGTTTTACGATGGTATTTTAAAAACATACGTTTGGAAAATAGCAGATTACCCAATACAGTTTTATTTATGTACATCCTTTCAATGTTATTTATTTCAGCCTGATCGCGATGACCTTGACGTGGATGTCTTCCTTAATTCAGTGACAGCTGCACCAGTTCTTAATTACTTTGTAAGTAGAGTTCATGATGCTGGTATGCTAGTCATCTAAATTTATCTTGTTCTGTTCAGTACTGAGCCATTAAAAAAAGTATTAATCAAGTGCCATTTGTGCAATTTTACATTTTGAAAGGATTATCTCTCATGTTGTGTTAGCCAAATATGTATCCACAGTCTAGAATTACAAGTACCTTTATCTCAGTGTTGTGGAAATAAATTTTATTCATTCAGCTCCCAGCAACGGAAAAGGCTACGAAGATGGGAGTTGAATGAAAAAAACGATTTGGACAATAAATGTTATTTTAAATAGAAATATTAAAGAACTGTTACATAAAACATTGATGAAATACTCACCTTGAAGCCAAGAATTAGCTGTAAATGCAACAAAAAAGAATTTGATGGCCTGACAAAAAGCGTTCAAGCTAATCATGGAAAGGTATCAATAGATAGCAATTTACTGCATATAAAAAGTCGTGTTTTATGTTTTGAATGTAAACTCGTTATATAAGGAACAACCGTTTCACGCAAATCAGTCTACACAGAACAAGGATTAGATCGGCCATTTCATTGTTCAGAACTTGGAATAGAAGAAAGAAAGTAAACTTTCACGTTTTAAACATATTTGATCTCTTTTAGGTGATTTCAAGAGGTACTCTTATGGGCTATGGCAAAAAAGCTATTGCAAATGTTGATGGTTTCACCATCCAAATTTCCTTTAATATGGTGCCGAGTGCTCGTATTGTTGCTTACTACATTAGTGACAGTGGACATATTATAGCAGATTCCATTTGGATTGAGATTGAAAGGGAATGCGAAAATCCTGTGAGTATTTCATTTCTAGTCTGATTATTTTATTTTATCTCCTTATATGTATTGTAAAGGGAGATGAGCTAATATGCCTAACATGTTATAATAAATTGGAAGCAATGTGCATTGTTTAGAGAAAAGAACATGTTAATGACTCAAGTCAAAGTTATTTCCGAGACATGTCACAGCTTTGCAATTCTTCGCCGAAAGGAAAGGATTTATTACATTGAGGTCAGTCCCTCGAATTTCTCCGTCTTTACTATATCATTTTCTACGATAATTCTAAGATTTGACCTGTGCAAATTGAAAAGGAAATGAAAAACCAAGTGTCTTATAAGGGTTTTAAGAAACCGAACACTTTTCACTTCTCCATCAACGACCTCGTTAGACGTGCAGTGTTCTGATCATCCCATAGTCATAGTCTTTTACGAGTGCTGCTAATCAAGTAATTAAAATTTGAATTATTATCGAAACATGCCTGGAAAAAATTTTGGTTCTTTATAATTTTGTCTTTGGAATGGTACAATAACTAAACCCTAACTTTCGCTTAGTCACGAAACGCAGAACACAATTTGGTGGTAACAGCCCACTGTCTATTTAGTTTACGATGTTTTCTTAGTTTCACCTCTGATGACCTCAGACAGCTCTCGACCTCCAACAAACCGATAAGGCTCTTTTCCCTCTCTTTTAAAGGGACAAATCTATGTACTAAATATGAAAATTATCCGTCATCACTGTCTTGAAATATCGTGTTCTTCAAAGTTTCGGTGTTGAACTCCAATAACTTCAAATGACCTCTAATCTTTAGCGAGACAATGTAGGGTTCTTTCCCTTAATATTTTTAAGTTACATACCAAGTATGAAAAGTGACCCTCGTTACTATCCTGAGCATCGTGTTTACAAGCAGTTTTTAAGTATCCATATTTCACCTCCGTTGACCTCAGATTACCATTGACCCCTACCAAATCCAATAGGGTTCATTTTCTGGCTGTAAAGCATTCACATGCCAAGAATGAAAAGTATTCATGTTTCATACCTAGAATTATTGTTTACAATGTTTTCGGATTACGACCTCTGATGACTTCACTTGACCTTTTGACCACCAAAAACTGTAGGGATATTTCTCGTAATATAATTATTCCATATACCAAGCATGAAAAGTATCCATTGTTGCTATCTTGTGGTTTAGTGCATACAAGCCAAACGTCACAAACGAATTTAAATATATACACATACACACGTACACTTGCCAGATTCCTTTCCATTGTGTGATCAATTAAATTGCAGTAGTCTTAAATCAAGTCATTACGTAGAATCAGTGTGTTTCTTAGGTGAAAGCTTCTCTGAAGTTACTGTAGTCAGGTCAACGTACTAACTCGATCATGTCTTGCTAACAACCATTGGTGAAATCCAGGGGCATGGGAATATCCCTCCTCCCTTTTACTAACACGCATTTTTTAAAGATGCTCTAGTCTCATTGATTTTCAATCTATTGTGAAGCTAATTTTATTGCAAGGGCCCTTTAATCCTCTACTGTTTCTGTATCTCCGCAACTGGTTACAACTCCCAGCGAAACCAATGTCATAATTTTTCGGATTTTATCTTACGGGCAATGACCACCCTTTACGCACCTTATTTGATAATGGCAAATGTATAAATGTCAATGATTTCCAATCGGTATCTTCTTCATGTATTCTACCTACACGGGCAATTAGAAGTCTGTCATATTCCACACTGTCTATTTCCTTTCTTGCAGCTGGGTGTAACACCGTATAAGGTGACACCTCAAGGAGCCGTAACTGATCGCATAGGTGAAACTGCTGTTAATCCTCAGGAACAAATTTCTTTGAGAGTCAGAGGAACTCCTGGAACATCAGTAGCTCTATTAGCGGTTGACAAAGCTGTGCTCCTTTTGAGAGATTATCATCGACTTACTCCAGATAAAGTAAGATCACTTAATACAGGATGACAGCATCCCAAATTGTTCTGTGCACCATAGAAATAAAGCTTGAATACATCAATAAGATATGGTTGTTAGAGACACCATTTTATTGTCAAGAAACTACTTCTCCTATAGCTACGACATTATAGCGAAGCTTCAAGTTAAACTTGTTCGATGTAGGTAATTTTGTTCTGAATTGCTTGTGTGGTGTACTTCTGATAAAAGTTCTACGCATACTTAGGAGGCAGAGGTTTACTTGAATTACTTTCAACTTACATATCTGTTTCCTATTCAGATGTATGGATCGATGGATGAACATGACACTGGTTGTGGACCAGGTGGTGGAAGGAATTCGGCAGATGTTTTCTTGGTGAGAAAATTTGTAGTATCACTTTAAGGGACCCTATTCGTCAGTAAATTAAAAACGGTTCTATGCTTAGATTGAGTTTTGATATATTGGAAGGTACTTAGTCCAAGCATTCTGGTAAAGTCTTGATGTGAAATTCAATGTGTGGTTTTCTAGATAAAAGCAATTGAAGTTGTCACATTTCTAATCTCAAGTGAACTTTCCAACAAGCCCATATGGCATCATGAGCATGCATTCATAGCTTTTTCTTCTTTCTGTCTTAAACTTCTGCAACTAATATTTTCTGCCATAATCTCATGTTATCGGTATTTGATAGTACAAGATGTATGAGAATTTTGTCAATTTAAAAATTGCCAATGAGCAACTCATATTCCCATTATTTAAAGATGAGACAAAACTTAAAGAATAAAAACGAGCCATTGCTTATTAGTGCGAGGAAGTGATATAACCCCTCCTTGCTAGAAGCCCACTGTAGGCCACAAATGTTTTAACTGATATCTCGAGAACGACAGGTCAGAATTGAACGGAATTTTCCTTAGACTTACTTTCTCTTCCTTGTTTCTTGTTTTGTGGTCATATGTTTTTAATGATTTAGCAGTTGCTGTAACATATTTTCAACATTAATTATTAAGATCTTTCCTTTTCACCGTCTCTCGCTTTTCATTTGTGGTTAACCAAGAGCTTCAGTTTATTTCGCAATTCAGCTTTGCATTAACATGACCTTTACAACTTAACAGGAAATAGACTCATATTGTATGGTGGACGAAGCAGGACAGGGCTTAATCGACCTCTTACCACTGTTTGAACCACAAACTACATACTATCCTTTGCTCTTGCCCAGTATGATAAAGTCCACCTTAATATGCATGCACTTACCACATGACTTGAAGAGGTTTAAGGGTACATGCTAAATACTTACAAAATTGAGAAAAAACAAGATATCAACCTTGACGTAAAATGGAAAATACTGAAACCCGTGATCCTTACAACAGTATTACTAAGCGATGCAATCTATGCCTATATGAAAAGTTTTACCTGATGTAGAAGCCTAAAAGCTTCCCTCAATAAAGATTAAGAACTGATGTCCAAATGCAGACACTCAAAGGCCTCTTGCATTCCAAGTGCACATACAAAATATGTAAGACACTACTTGATACATGAAAAGACCACCGGTAACTTTTCCTGGGTCAGTGTTCTTCAGTTGCATTTGATCACCTGAAGAGTGAATAGAAATACGAATCGTCGATTCTCTAATCGCTAAGTCTAACAGTTTGCCCTCTTCTTAATTAAACCCTACAGTTCGCACTTGCAGTCTAGTCGTGGCTAAAGGAGGTTCCCTGTGGGACCAAAAATTTCAATAAAATTCATATTTTGGATCTGTATTCTTGGTTGTCAATTATGAGACTGCTCTCTTCTTTTTTTATATTTGTTACTGGATTACACGTGTATTTACTTTTTAATATATGTAAATATAAATTTATATATATATACAGGGATATAAAAACATAAGTTCATCCATGAAAACCGAGGATATGAAATAACTATATGAAGTCTTAGAATCCAGGTAATTTGCCTATTGGTACTGGCATGAGTTAGTTAGATGAGGTTTAACTGTCCAGTTTCCAACCAATTGGTTCAAGTTGAGCCGGCCACGGCATTTTTTCCAGTTGTGGCTCACTAGCTTGTTTTCCCTTATTCCATTGCTTATGCGGAGCATCACGCACAAAGGCAGAAGGTTCCATTTTTAAAGTCTTTGGTATGACTCGACCTGGGAATCGAACCCGGGCCTCCCGCAGTGAGAGGCGGATGCTCTACCACTAGACCAAACACGCGGTACTGGCATGAGGTTATTCACCTGTGGTAATGTGGTGTTGAACATTATTCTTAGCCCTTGCACTCCTCAAACCTCTCCTTGTCTGGTAACTTAATATAAACTGTAATTAAGCTGCTTTCAAAGAAGAAAAACTTTCAAAAATGATAATAATGGATCAGGCTCAAATTTATTTACACAAGTTGATTTTAGGTCGTCTTCTTCTTGGCAGTGTAATACAAGTGATGCTGTGTAAAAACTTCCTTTTGGATTTTTCTTACCAACCGCTTCCCGCACCCATATATTCCACGCATAACAACACTTTAACATTCCTCATAATTGTGCAATGTATGACTGGATCAGTGCAAAATAAAAAAAAAAAATAAAAAAAATGGGGCAAACGTTGTGCAAAGCAAAGAGAAAAGTTTATATCTGCCTTTATAAATAATTATTACATGTGAATTGTACAATTGACTTGATACTTAGCCCAATCAGTTGAACACAGTATGATTCGCCATTAAGGAAATGATCACTTTCAAGAATGTTCAGTTATCATAGTACAGAACTCAAAACGCTCAGTTCAATATAGGACAGAGGTTAAAAGTAGTTGATCCTGTCAATTCAACTGGCAGGGTTTAAAGATAGACCCTTGTTCAAATTTGATCTCCAAGACTTGTTTGAAATGTTGTTTACTCATGAACAAATTGTTTAATTGAAGCTTGAAAGCTATCAGTTAGTTGAATTTAGTTTTCAACCTGATCTGAAATGGACGGGTCCTTCATAAAGGCAGGGACTAAAATGAGGTAGTGTTTTCTAAATTTCATTACAACAAGATGTTGGAAAATGACGGGTACGTTTTGGTTGCATACCATTTCCAGAGGAATACGAATTGTTACCCCTGGACTATACATGGGATTACTTCTTGGCCTTTTGGCTAAGATCACCTGTAGTATTTGTCAGATACAGTCATTCAACATTGGGAGCCCCGCATGACACACCCATGATATATAAGTCTGAGAGTGTAGTCTAGTGTGTAGTCTTGTTGTCCTCTCAGGGACGTAGCTCCTTTGTGGATCAGAATTCATTTGGGAGTGTTTCAATCTGGTTTTTCTCTTAGTCTCTTCGCCAACGAATCGAAGGGACCTTGGAAAAAGCTCTCGCTCGGCCTTTTGGCTAGTAAAATTGTGTGTGGAATCTGTGAAAACTGGTGCAAAACATGGCTCTTGGCCCCGGCCAGCTTAAGTGTAGTACTGGGGTTCCAACCTTTGGTTTGCGTACCACCAGTGGTACATTTGGACTTTATCGGTGTTGCGTGGCGTGGTACACAGCATGCTCGATTTGTTTGATTTTATTCTTTTTTATTCTCCATCATGCATCCCTTAAGCGGCTGTACACTGGCAGTTATTTCTTATCTGCCATTTTGCACTTATTCATCATTGGTTCAATCAATTTATTCTTCATGGTGATGCATTCCTCAAGCGGCTGTACACTGACAACTATTTGATATGATCGGTGTTAACGTATAAACACTATTATAGTTGAATATCGGTACAGTGGTACTTGGTGGCACCACGATAATGTGAAATTGTAATCCAGTAGGAAAAGGGTGGGAACCCCTGGCGTTGCATACTCTCTTTTCAGCCAGTCTAGAAAAGGGGCTACGTACGAAGAAACATGATGTAGAGGTCTAAAAATCTAGAGATTGGCAATATTAAGTCTCCGTGTCTCTTTGGGACGTACCTCCTTTGGGAACCAGAACTCCACTGGTAGTAGATTTTGGTTTTCTCCCTTTGGCTCTTCGCCAGAGATTCGAAAGGACTTTGAAGAAACATGTAAGGTCCTTCATCCAAATTTTGGCTAAGATCATGTGAAGTATCTGCTCTTTTAAGCCAGTCTAGAATGGTGCCATGTATGACAGAAGCATGATGTAGAGGTCTGAAGGTCAAAACGTTGGTCACGTTAGTCTAAGTGTCCTTTGGGAACGTAGCTTCTTATGATAAAGAACTCCCTGGAGGGAAACTGTGGTCTTTGCCCTCTGGCACCTAGCCGAAATGATCATTTAGACTAGTACTATATTGAAGCCGTGAAAAGCAGGTCTTGCTGTCATTAACCCAAGGTACTGTTCTTTTCAACTAGTCTAGAACGTGTCGAGTATGACGTAAAATTCGAATGACTGAAAGAGATTCCTTTTACATAAAAGTGTCTTGTCGAGGAAAGAACGTAATCGTTCAGAAAATGACCGTTAAGACTGTTTGTGAAGAAATGTGGATGTAAAATCAGTTTAGTCTAAACTTTGATTTCACACATTTATACTACAAAGAATGCCCAAACTAGTTACGCCCTATACTCTGATAATGCCTTGCAAGTCAGATTTGCTGTCAATAATGTAAAACTGGCTGATGGGTTATTAGCATGTTTTACATCTTTCACTGCTGTATGTTTTTATAGTAACTGTTGTGCGCAAAACTTTACATAAAGAAGAAATTCTTGATCAAACTGTGACAATATGAAATCAGAGTACTTATCCATTTTTAGAGGCAAGGAACCACTGTAGATTTCTGGTTGGAATCATTATAATTATCACAAAATGTTGCTAATCCGCTTTTTGTACCATTAATTTCTGTTGTTGTATTATAATTTCATTGTGTAATTATGATTCAATTGCCCACTGTGCATGTGTTGTGAGTAATGTATAGCCTTCTTGTATGTTTGGTTTTTGGGTGACCTGCAGTACTGCCTAATATACCACTGGTCACAAACGTTTCTGCATTTTCACCATGCATTCCTGCATCAACTCTGTCCTCATTCCCTCCCTTTTCCTGTAAACCAACGTTAAAAGTGTTGACAGCTTCTCAGTATTACAACCACCAAAGACTACTAGAAGAAAGTATCTCTTGAAATACCTGCCTTAAGTGCAGGGCAGGTTACTCTGTACTGTTAATCAGACAAATAAAAAGTACATCACTTTTTTATTTTCTAGAATGCTGGCTTGATGGTGTTGACCAGCCTCGAATTAGATGTTCCCCGTCGGGCAGGTTAGTAATTTTGTTGTTTCTGGCATTTGTATGCTGGAAATAACTAAAAATTTATTACAACGCAAACTTGGAGAAGAGTGAAACTCAAAAACTTGAGCAGGTTTCGTATTTTAACGCAGAAGGATTTGCAACACAAGCTGTCAACAGGCCATCTGTGTTATTGCATTTTATTATCCTGCTTATCATTTACTCACAGTTTGATTTTACCTTTACTCCTTCATTAATGTTGTTTATTTTCTTTGTTCGACAATTTTCACAATGTCGTCCCTAATGTTTGTGCATTTTATTGTCGACTTGTCTCGTCGTTGAATTTTTAACTTGACATGTCTTTTGAGTAATACTAAATTTAACTTCTGGCCTTGGGAATGAAACCAAAGTCTGTTTAAGGCTATTGGAGGTGAGCTTCTAAAGCAGTGGTTCTCAAACTTTTTTAGACTACCGCCCCCTTCAGCCCTCTTGAACTCTCCAAATGCCCCCTGCCGCTACCTCTCCCCTCAACCTACCCCTCACTGTTGGGCGCTCAAAACTATTTATTCTCAGTTTACTTTATAATCCATACGCGGAAGAAATTGGACCAACGGGTGGAGTTTTAATGCGATTTTCGGATTATTTTTGGTCACAAAGTTTCTTTTGAGGAGGGAAAAGAGGGAGGGGGTCTGGGAATGGGTGAGCGTAGTGGAAAAATAAGTGAAAGGGAAGAACTAGCAGCGGAGAACAAACCCCTGGGTGCCTTATTGTGCCCTAAATCGCTCCAGTGATGTGTCATGTGTTCAATACCGCCCACCTGAGACTTCTCGACGCCCTCCAGGGGACGGTAGGGACCACTTTGAGAACCACTGTTCTAAAGGATGCGTTTAATGTTCCAAACATAGCATGGAAAATGCATAAGTACGAAAACTGCTCAGAGATAATTCTGACAGAGTTTGTTGTGTAGGACGAATTGCGAATTGCATGAGCTATTATACAAACTAACATGGCTAGACGTAGTTTTTTAACTATAAACCACATTATTGTGTGGATATCTTGTTGGGACCTTTCAGAGTGTGGCTCCTACCTCCAAAGGTGTTTGACTTTACTCTGGGCATCAGGAACCAGTGTTTATCTTCCTAAACTTTTAGTTTCTTTATAAACTTTATGCGATAGCAGTCAATCAACTGTACATGCTGGTTTTTGAAAATGCAGGTCCCATTTGTGCAGTATCAGCTGAGAACAACCGCAGGAGAAGATCCCTGACGAGCCAGGGTAATTTTTCATTTAAGTTCATTACTGTCTGTCTCAGAAAACGTTGTTCGTGCTTAGTATACTTGAGGAATGTGTCGACATGTCATACTCATATGACGATATAGCCAAAACACGAAAGCTCTATCTCACAAATTAATTTACTCTTTGAGTCTGGCTCAATGTGAGGTATATGTATATGTTGCCCGATTTATGATATTATTAAAGTTGAGGCTGGCCATGAATGTGAAAGTTTTTCATCTTAAGTTTGTCAGCAGTACTAAACATTGCAGTGATCTAGAGCATGATGTGTGTCTGTAATCAATAGCAGCTGTTTAATGTACTACTCAATTATGTTTCCAGCACTCCAGTTGCTATCACTTGTGAAGTATCGATCAAGGGTATATGTAGCAATTTCATGGTTGTCTCAGTGTCATGTGGGTGTGGGGGGAAAACCTTTCCCACACTGGAAGAAAATGCTGTTACTGATAATCTTTCGGCCAAAAGCACTAAACAACTGAAAAAACGGTACCAAAGTCATAAAAAATCATAATAGCTTCATAACACATTGACGAAATAAATCGAAATTAGTGAATAACCTCTGTTAGCAAAATTTATGTCCTAGATAGGAGGCCTAAACGTCTGAATTGTAGCTTTTAGTTGTCTCATATTAAAATTAAATGTTTCATTCAGTAAACTTCAAAAGTGATCCGATTAATTGTTCAGGTTCTCAAAATGTTGGAATAGACTTTGCCTGTAAAAGAGGACGAAAACGTTTGGGAAGTGGAAGTTGCGCTGAAAAGGCCGATAGGTTTGAATCGCTGGCTAAGGATCGACTCCCAAGCATGGATGAAGAATACCAGGGATTAAGTGATGAAAGGTGGGATGAGTTGATGGAAGCGTTGAAGGAGGAATTCATTAGATGCTGTGAGCTAGGAAGGGAATCAGTCGGACGTGTTGACGGAATTGACTTATCAGACCCTCAGTTCATCGTCACAGAAGCTAGTGAGGTCCTTATTCGTAATGATTTCAGGGAATCGTGGGCGTTTGATATTGTCGAAATACCTGAGGAGTAAGTTAACTTTCTAATAAATTTTTGTTATCATTTTCATCTTTTGTGTTACTATCACAGTATGAGGGAAATAATGTATTAACAGCACATCAACATGACACAGTAAACTTTATCATAATGAAACTATTCAGTATAACCAATTTGATTCTGTTAGTTGTTCATCTTGCTAAATAGTTTGCATCGAAAAGGTTATAATGCTAAAGCATTTGAAAGTTTTGGTGAATAACGTATTCATAAACTTCAAAACAGTAAACTTTTATCCGTGGAAACTTCATATCTTAAAATGGGAGGTTAGCCAACTACCCTAACTTGTGTCTTTCATTCTTTGTGCTTTGAATGAGTGTCTTTTCAGTATGTAAACTTTTTACCACAAACATAATATCCTACTCACAAAGAATTTTGGTGGCCCTTCAAAGCTGTGTATTTTAGCACTGAGTGGTGTTTTGTAGGTCTCTGCAATATATTACATTATTCTCAAACATATCTAAGAGGCAATTTTTCTCTGTTGTAGTGCAAAATATCTTGAGAGGTTAAATAAAATGGTGATGGAATTAGGTACAGATGATGTATTTGTATTTGAATTACACCATTCCCATTGTAAAAACAGAAGTAGTTTAATGAGAATGAATCATAGGCGTACCCAATTGTGACCTCAAACTGTCTCTTTAATAATTCGACAAGGAGTTCTTAATTAAATCAGGCCAGAGGTTCTCAACTTGGTGTATTGGTACCCCTTGGGGAAACAAGCTATTGTCGAATATGCAACTATTTGCTGGAAAGGCTATAAAGGTGGACTGCGTGGGTAGCAAAACTAATAGGAGATACTTTACATTCCACGTGATGGAAATGCAACTGTTGGAATGTCAGACAGAGGCAAGCACCGATATAATAACTCCGCAGTTGTTGGCATGTGATAATACTGCGGAACGTTTGCGAAAAGTCTTCTCTGTCTGGAGTACATCTCACTGGTTATGTATACTCCAGGATAATGCCCTGGAAAAGTTGAAAACCTGAGGAAGTCTTATATCTGCTACTTAAGAAAATGGGCCTTGAAAAAATAGGCCGGAGATGCGGTGATAAAATGACTTAACGTTATTATATTTATTGCTAGTGCAAAGTAACAAAGACTTTATCAAAAAGCTACAACTGCGTCATATTCAAATCTTGGTTACTCCAACCTTTACCAGGGAATGTCTAGACTTGATTTATGCTGAATAATACAGATCCATTCTTTCGTGCTTTAAATTTAAATATTTTTTGGATCCTGAAATGACAATTAACGGCAAAAAATGTTCTTTTTGTCCAAACAATGTTTGATTCCCCTTTCTTTATCCAAACAACCTACTCACCCATTCGGCTTCATTGCCTTAAGGTGATTTTCTTTAAGTCGAAGGCATTTGGTTGATGACTTATTCTATATTTACCAACTCTCACGTAATGTCAGACAACTAAACAACACCATTCAACAAAGTTTAAAGGTTGAAATATACGCAGTTCGAAAAACCTGGTCTAACATACAATTTCATTTTAGTCCTCAGGCTAGAACAACTCATGTGGATCAAATATATTCTGTGCCTGGAAGCATAACTACGTGGTCTTTGCAGGCGTTTGGCCTTCATCGTGAACAGGCTATGTGTGTTCATAATCCGGTGGATCTTTTGGTTTTCCAGAAACTGTTCATACAGTTACACATGCCTTATTCGGTGGTTAGAAAGGAATTTGTGGAGATTCAAGCAACGGTATTCAATTATGACCATCGTGAACTTGCTGTAAGTCCTTTTAACCATTTTTGTCCCTTTGCGGAAAGTGCAAATTCTTTCCCACTGGGTTTTGGCAATAAACCAATCAACTTCTTGGAAATTGGCCACACCCCTCACTCCCGAATTGCCAGTTTCTGTACATTTTTGGTAATTCCGACGCCGGATTATTGACAGAACATGCCAAATAACCTTGGGACACGTAACCCTAACCCTAACCACTTTTTTGAAACAATTTTCAAAATTTTTGAAAATTCGATTTGTCCATAACCCGGTGGGGAAAAAATTAAGCTGGCGGCGTGGGACATATCTGTTAAGTTATTCTACTTTGTTTGATTTGAAACAGATACATATCAACAGTCACATTATTTAACATGAGATTTTTATTAGTGCACAATTTCAGGAGATTGCGTATATGTTATTTCTACAGTTCACTTTAGCTCAGTCAATATCAAAAAATGAGTTTTGTGAGACATAACTTACAAACTGTAAACAGTCTCAGAAAAGATAGCTACATTTTGGCCTGTAAAGTTTAAATCAATAATACAGCATACTGCATAAAACCAGTTCGTTATTTGTTAGGGACCATCAGTGCTCACATCAGTGTTGTAGTGTAGTGATTTTGGAAGTATGTGGAAAGGATTTATTCCTGAACAGAAACTTTGTGTCTCTATTCAAATGATCTAAAAGCAGCCAATAAATTAGACGAAATATTAAAATTAAAAACATTTCTCTCATAAATCTTCATGTACATTTAAAAATTAATATACTAGATGTAGCAGTTCTAAAGTCTCTTCCAGAAAATAGGAATGCATTTACAAAGAGGTATGATGACATGCAAATAAGATCGTATTACACACTGGCCCCGGCCAACAACATAACAAATATTTGTCAATAGCAAGCTCTCAGTTGCATTGTATAGTAGTTTATATGCAGCTGTGTCAAAATCTAGACATGTTGCACTGTTAAAACTTGATGAGAAAATATAAGGGATTACATCGTAATTTAACTAACTCAATTTAACTTTGAGTCTCATTTGATGTTATTATGGTAACGGGCATTATAGTAAAGTCTGCACTGCTAAAAGTTTCCTTTAAGGTACTTTATTCTGGAATTTACCGATGTAATTTATCATCATAATATCAGGTCTTCTGAAATATCCCTTGTGGAAAGTTATATCAATTTGAAAATTGTTCCTTCCTTCGTGTTTAAGGTTAGACTGTATTTAGAGGTACCTGATGAAATCTGTTCAGAGGGTATACCTGGGGAACTGTCAGCTCTAAAAGAGTTCGTAGTTGAGGGAAACGATGCCAAGACCATTACCTACTTGCTAGTTGGACTGGAAACAGGAGAATTTCCGATAAAGGTGGCAGCATTGACACCCTTGTCTTCAGATGTAGTTGTCAAAAAGCTGAGGGTTGTGGTAGGTTAGCGTTTTTGTTTCTTCTGAATATTTTCTATGATACATGGTTATTGATATGGTTTTAATACTTGATTTTAGTTGACTTCAAGGGAAAATCCCGTCATCCCAGACAGATCCAACTCTCCCATACAAGTTACTTTAAGCCTCTCCCAAACTGCCTTGAGTTCCATTTTGTGAAGACACAAACCTAGGTTATTCCTTACTTCCATGTCCTAGTGAGCATA
This sequence comes from Holothuria glaberrima, assembly GCA_009936505.3. NCBI lineage: Eukaryota > Metazoa > Echinodermata > Holothuroidea > Aspidochirotida > Holothuriidae > Holothuria > Holothuria glaberrima. The sequence goes on along the minus strand of WURT03075735.1, from coordinate 12,968 downwards.
CAGAGACCTGATGTGTAATCAGAGCCCTCACTCTCTGCGTTGTGTGAATTGTGAGTTACTCTGCATCTTTTAAATTTCAAACTGGTATCAATCAAAGAGCAGTCACCAACTGAGAATTTTGATATCCTCAGCCAACCAGAAAGCCCAAAGTCTTCCTTGCCGAAAGGGGACGTTTTGTTGCTCTAAGGGTATGCCTTAAATTCATCTGTCCTCACTACATCATTTTCCCATTTTAGCATGTTGACCCGTGACCTTACAAGACCTTTGAACCCCACCAAAAATAACTAAAAATGAAAAAAGGAAGTTTCTCCTAAGGGATTCAAATCTGAAACGTCTGTGTGTAAAACCAGGTTCTTTCCATTACGTTTTCACAAAAGTCCTTATATGAGTGGTATTTCTGATCATACTATATTCACATCATTCTTAACATATGTTCATAATTCGGTAATTGAGATTAGAACTTTTAACTGTTAAAGTTATGCTTGTGAAAACATTTTTTGTATAGTTTTATCATTGAAATGGTACAAAAGTTCAGCCCTAACTCTTAGTTGGTAACGAAACGCCCTGCACAATTTTAAGGCACCACCCACTGTCTTTTGAGTTTATGAGGTTTTCGTAGTTTTACCTCTGGTGACCTAAGACGACCTTCTACCACCAACCAAGAGATATCGTCTTTGAAATAATTTCGGCGTATGAATTTTGGTGACCTGACGTGACCTTTCACCTTCACCAAAAGCAATAGGTTTCTCCCTCTAAATATGATAACAATATTTACCAAAGATGAAATGTGTCTTTTTTACAAGCCAAGCGTCAAAAACTAAAATGCATACACACATACACCTATAAATTCAGTGGATGTAGACTTGTCAGCATAATTGTATAGATTGTTTTTTGCCTTCGGCAAGGAACCAGATATGAACTTGGGGTGATGAATGTCCCTCTTTATGAGGCAATTACATCTGTTTCTGTAAAATGGCTATTCTTTTTTTTTTTGGTCTTTTTTATGCGATGAGATTGAAAACATGTTCACCTCTCCCTTCCTTATCCCTCCCTTTTATGGTCTCTAACCTCATCTAACAAATTTGTGATCTAACTATTGAAACACAATCTCAGGCTACGGTTCACAAGTATCACACATCGATATTAGAAATTGATCTTTAAGTAGTTGACGATATGCATGAATACATTAGATACAGAAAGAACCTCAATCTTGTATGAGTCAGACTTGTAGTGGAGTACAAAATTGGGAGTACGAGTACGAGTACATAGCCCAGAGTACGAGTATGAGTACGAGTACTCGACACATGAGTACGATACAAGTACACATTGTTGTGAGGGCAAGAGTACGAGTACAAAACACCGGAGTACAAGTACGGGTACGAGTGCACAGCACACGAGTACGAGTATAAGTACAATTTCACAGATTGCTATTGTGAAATGATCAGTTTAATTATCACCCTATTGTTACATATGCGGAGCATCAAGGACTGCATACTCAAGGACTGCTTGTACACACAGTGTTAGATGCCTCCGTTACAGGAAGGCATTCACCTCAAACTCCGCAACCTCCAACCAGAGCACCGATTTACGCAGATCATGATAGCAAAAATAGTCCAGAGATCGCAGAAACTGCATATCTACAGTGAACCCACGTTTCAAAATTTTAGTCTTCTCTAGGACAATACCCATCGTGAAATCTTTCTACAATGATACTCAGATGTAAAACTACTAAAACACTTCATTGACAATCAATTTTTGCTGTTACATATTGACTGACTAAATACGAATTTTGAAACAATTCTCTTTAAACTCAATCAGTGGCGTCGCCAGACTTTTCGAAGTGGGGGCACTGGGGGAGGACCAAGCGGTCTGCTGGAGGGGCACACCTAAATGAAGGTTTGGACATCACTGTAGGCATCTAAGTGACGCGCAGAGCTCCCCTGTAGGCGTTAGGCCCCAGGAGATCTACTGCAGGGCCCCTGGTCTGGTCCAGGGACACTCCATTGGGGTCCAGGGAGTGCAGCCTATGCGGAGCTTTTGGAGAATTTATAACAATGTGACCATTAGAATGAAGCATATGACTATCTCCATGATGTCATTGCAGAGCACTTAAACAGTCCACAAAAATAGAAATCACAATTTGAACATTGTGTTAGCCTTACTCACATTAACGATTTAATGACAGAGGGGCGAATGTGGACATCGGATCATGTTAGCGAAATCTATTCACGTTGCCCAATAGGAATTAATGTTAAGACCATGGGTGGCGCCAGAAAAAGCCAGACAAGGAGGACAAGCTCCTCGACGGGTGCCAGCAACCCCATGCCCCGACAAAGGCGATGAGTTGCCAAAAAATTTTGACCCCCTCTTACAATATTTTTTAAATTTAGGGGTGTCCTTGAAGAAAATTTGAAAAAGTTCTGTATCAAGTTCTGTATGCTCACAAAACGTCTTTCATACCAACGACTGTGTAATAATTTGCATCGATTGATATTTTACCATCTCAGCCTGAAGGTGTCGTGAGAACTTTCCAGCATTCGACCATCCTGAATCCAACAGGAGCAAGAATAGATGCTAGTAGACAAGACCAACTCCAGGATGAGGATTTAGAGTGTGATGGTAGGGAATATTCATTTATTCTTTAAACGTTTTCATGATTGCATGTATAAGTCCACTCATTCTTTATGAAACTTGAAAGAATGAATATGTCAGAAATTAAGTGGACTTTCTGAAAAAAAAAAACACATCCAATATCACATTGCATTGTGCTGTTCATGTGGTCTCGTATGAAATCACACTGTGGTACTACATGTTGGTGTGGTACAAGACGCATTGTTGTACTACATGTTTTCTGCTTAGAAATCGCAGAGTAATAAATTGCCATACTAGATCTGTTCTCAATGGCTTTGCGCTACTACATGGTGTCGTTTAGAGTCACGTTGTGCTACTACATGTGATCTGGTATGAAATATCATAAATTGACCTATCACATGCAGTGGGCTTTGGTGCTTCTACATCTGGTCTTGTAAGAAATCCCATACATTGTACTACTTTCGTGAGGTCTGCTACCAGGCTACTGTATACATTTTGGTATGACATGCCATTGTGCTAGCGACTACGTGTGGTCAAAGAGCTAGAAAGCAGAAATATGTGGCGTTTTTGTGAACAGGAAACACTGAAGTATTACACCTATGTAAAAGAAATTATTATTATTACACCTAAAATGCAACATCTGCAAACAGATGTCCAATTTTGTGTTTCTTTTTTCTCCCACGACCTCAAAAAGCTGTAATTTTCCCACAAAGACGAAATTTCAGGCAGAATGGTCTTTATGGGTATGCATAATTCACATGATTCTGTAACTGCTTTAAAAAAAACTGGTTTCATTTACAATACTTCTTCAGTAGAAAACCAAAGCTATTTATCCATAATCCTTTTGAATAGGAACAAACGTAAGCAATTGCCTCCATTTATTAAAAGAGAGGGTTACATGAACCTCCATACTTTTCCATCAGAGGGATGGAAGTTTCACTGAGCCTTCCTTCGTTCACACAAGGGGAACAGAGCGACATTAGCAATCACGACGCTTGCGAAAATACTCTCAGTTTTCAATAATAAAGGGTCTTTATATGAAATGTAAGGGGACAAAATATGAAAAACATCATGATAGCTTGCAGCAGGCAACATAACTTAAATTATGGTACCAATCTTTTGAGAAAAGGGTGTTCACAATCCTCCCTGTCAGGAGGACGGGGTCGCCGTCGCTGCCCCCTTTCTAATTTTACAATAGTGGATGTTTACAAAACTTAGGGGTGTAATGTTAACCTTTTTTTGAAAGTTTTGACTCAGTTTCCACACTAAGATCCATGTGACGGAGTGTCTTTCAAGTCTTTTTGAATATTCATTACACCGTATCGTGCTTATGCCAGCACTTTCGTATTATGCATAAAAAAGTAGGTTGCTGAGTAATATAGTTTAGTTACCTTGATGGAGTTTAAATGCTATACCAGAGGATGGGGAAGTCGGTGGGGAAAGATAGGGCAGGAAATGAATGAGAAAAGGAACTCATCATTTCAATCACACCATTAGAAAGTAGTTAAGGATGCTTCTTCTAATTGTACCTTGGATTTTTCTTGATGTGGCCTGTGGGAAAAATCTGGGTGCTTGCATATTGTGTGGTCATCTTTTGTGTCAACATCTGTTAGCCCAATAAATTTTCTTCCATTGTTCTATAGGTGTCCTTATGGAGCATGATGGAACTCAGAGAAATTGCTTGGATATCAATCTGCCAGCCACTGCTGTACCTGACTCTGCGTCTTGCTTTGTCAGTATAACCGGTACGTTTTTGTAGAACAAAGATAGGACACACGTGCATGAAGGCTATGATACGCATTTATCATTGCAATTATCTTGTATAGTTATGAACCCTTTACGATCGATATGGGTTGGTTTGTTTCCAAGCCATTGAATTGCTGAAATTTTAAATTTATTGCACAAATCATGACACAGTGCTTGAATTTCATTTTTGGAGAGATTATTCAAGAAGAACATAACAGTTTCATACCCATTACCAACTTCTTTGTCTTCAAAAACAAGTTATTCATGTTTTTTTTTTGCAATTTTTGCTATGCAAAGTATGTGCCAGAGAACTTGTATCTATACTTAAAAGTCTTACGTTATCTCCTTTGGAAAAGTGAATAAACTTGTATCTTTGAAAAATACGAAAGAAGTTGATGTTCATAACGTTTTTAAAAGTAGCGATGGATTATAGGTTTTATTGCTTTCATCTCACCATCAGGAAATTCCTTGGGACCTATCCTTACATCGGTTATTTCTGGACTAGAATCATGGATCCGCCTTCCTAGTGGTTGTGGAGAACAGACTATGATCCGTTTGGCTCCTAATGTTTACGTTCTACGTTATCTGACAAACACAGAGTCTGGGACAGATGCTGACAAAGCCAGAGCTCTGTCAAACGTACAATCAGGTAAACTTGATCGGGAAGTCAGTTGGTTCATAGGAAATGTTTCGGTTAACTGCCCCAAAATAAAATTACAGATCTTTCATTTCTTTACAAAAAAATTTCATGATATTTCAGTAGATGCTCCTTATAAAAAAAAGGGGTTATATCGCTTTCACTGGCATTACCATCTTGGCATAATACTCCGCGATCGGAGGGTGCCGAGTTCCCGCAAGGCAGGATCAGTCAAAACAGGCAGAAAACAAACAAACCAACATGTTTGCAATCTGTGTTGTTTGGTGGTGAGCAACGTTATTCGAGATCACTAGAGGTCAGGCTGTGTGAACGAACCTCATAAACATAATTTGTCATTTACTTTTTGGATTTGACATAAAAACACAGAACTTTAAAATCAAGAAACTGATTTATGACCAAGTTCACATGACATCAGTCTACTTGATGCCTAACTTTAACCATGTTAGTGTTTACAATGAAACCATCAACTGAAAACAACAGAACTAAAATAGTATAAGAGTGGCAGTCCTTAAGTATTTTGCTGTCATGTGAAGATGTTATCTTTTTGTATCTTTTTCAAATGGGATGATATAGTACCTATAATGGTCGTACTCATTGACGTAAAAATAACTCAGACCCAAGGGTTTCCTAACAGCAGGTGCGTTTAATAAACCTCCGTGAAAACAGTGAAAATTCAAAATAGAAATTGATTCAAGCAACACTCGTAAACATACAAAATATTGAGTTAAAAACATTCAACAAACTTACGAAATACGAACAAGAAAAATAGAAAATGTGACATCAAATATACGAAAATATGATACAAATATACAAGTATTACGGTACATCTGCCAAGTCAGTTCATTTACTAAAATTCATAAATTAAACCCTTGAAATAAACCTATGACTTCATGGTTGAGACTAAAATAATATTAAAAGACCTTAACACATATGCGAAAACATCAGTAAATAAGTCTAAACATACCTTCTTGGGCTCTCTGGGCCGCATCCATGGCAGTCTCGACATGCAGAAAAAACTTTAACGTAAATGTATGGCCGGTCTGTAAATTAAAAATCTAACATAATGAAGTTGACACATCGATGTCTAAGAGATGAGTGCCCAGAAAATTCGGACTCAAGCCAGCCATTTAAAGGAAGTGGCATTCCTTTGGCCTGCATTCTTTATGTTCACATGTGTGTTCGGAAATACCTATGCAAATCCATTACCGTACCAATGTTAAAACAACAGAAGTCTTCACGGTCCTGACATCTTACAAGATAGGGTGGGGGTTATTCTTCTCCTTTACTCTAAGGGCATCATTCCTGTTTCTCAAAGATTCAGAAAGAAAATATCCGCATTTTACAAATAAAAGGGAAGCAAAATTTATGGATGATTATTATGGAGCCATTTTAAGAATGAGATCAAATTATTACATTTTAAAAAAGAGGACAAGATAGAATTTCTGCCTAACTGTCTAACGAATAAACATGCGTGCAAATGTACGATATCTATGGAGTCATAGGGATCCTTCCTTCTCATTCTGATATTTGTATTTTTTGAATTTATTTACCTCAACGAAGCCATCAAGGCATGATGCTTCTACCTATTTCTATTACTTAAAAAATTTGCTCGTGCTACAGGGGACCTGGGGGCTTACTTCCTACAGTCCTAGACAAATCGCATCTACCTTATTGCTATCTGGACGATCACCCCCCCCCCCCGCCCCGACACACGCAGAAAACTCTTCCTCTGGTGACCGTTCTTTAGACAATTTTCTTTGAGAATATTTCATAATGTGGAACATTTGTCATGGTTCGGAATTACTTGGCTGGGTAGAGAAGTTTAGGTGTGGATTTTTCGAGGGAACTTGTCTGGTACGCAAGAGAGAGACCTAGGAATGCACAAAAACATTTTTTGCAGGTAAATCTTCTTATGTGATAAGTCTTTGCTGCATGATATACGTTTTTGTTACTTGGCATTTTCACGTTAGATATGGAATCATCTAGATTCTAGCCTAAACTGACTTCAAGCAGGAAAACTAATAAGGCCACTTTTGTATTGCTCATAAGCATATGGCCTTGTGAGCATGAGTCCCATCCCATGGCTCCAGTCCGTAAAAAAACAAGGGTTGTTATCGGGGTTAACTCGATATTCCTAAGGTTTTAGGCATAAGGGTCACTGTCCATAAGGTCCTGTAGTCATAGAGGTCATTTATCATAAGGTTCGTTATTCATAAAAAAGAAAAGATCCGTTGCTCATAATGGTGGTTATTCAAAACAGAAAAGGGGATTTGTTATTCATAATGAAAAAAGGTTCCTTATTTAGAATAGAAAAAAGTTCGTTTTTCATAATGGCAAAATGGTGTGATATTCATAATGGGTGAAAGGGTTCGTGCTCATAATAAAAAGGGTATGTTCTTCATTATAAAAATATATGGTCTATTATTTGTAGCACACAGGTATAAGAGACAGGTCAAAGGTTTTAAAGGTGGTGTTACAAGAATAACAAAACTTTCCTTCCATTTAACAGCCTTACTGGGCTTTGTATTGCCATTGTGAATAGCCCTTTCTTTCTTATCTGAAAATTGATTTCTTTTTCCTTTTACGAATAATCAATCTTGTACCACAGTATGAATAGTAAACCCTTACCCTACTGACAAAATATCGGACGCTTTCTCCCATTTTGAACAGTAAACCCTTTGATCCATTATTAATGACCCACCTTTTCTGCTATAATAACGCACCTGTTTTGATATTTTGCATAGTGAATCTTATTAGTACTAAGTACTTAACCCCTTTTTTCAGTGGCGCCACAAGATGTTGGAGATAGGGGGTGGGCATTACAAAAGATGATTTTTAAGCCCGTCCCACATACACCCAGAAAGCCGTTGTAAAGTGTACATATTAACATCGGAGGTGGTTTTTTACAAGGAGCAATTCCTTCCTATGTCACCTTGCAAGTGATGTCCTGGGGAGGGTTTAAAGGAAGGGGTTTCTCCCTCCCTTTTGAGAAATTTTTGTTCATTTAGGATGGCTTAGATACAAAATGGCGCTATCTTTGATAAATTTTGGAACTGATCATATATTGGAAAACTTTCACAACTAACTGAATTGTTGCTTTTTTCTTACTGTAAGGAAAGGTGTGTTCTCTACTCGGGAGGGGGGGGGGTAACAAATCCTCCTCTTGAAAAAACCTTGTTTAGGTAAGGTGGCTTAGATTCAAAATGCAGGTATCTCTGGCAAGACTTTAAATTAATTACATGTATAGAAATTGTCATCATTTTTTTAATTTGGCTGTGTCATGGCACACTTTTTAAAAATGTGTAACGACAAATATGGCATACTGCGAATGTTATATGCCACTTATGATATTACCATGGAAGTACTACCTGGGACTGCCATGATATTAAACTTCTCTAAGATGATCTATGGATGCGGGGTCACTGTAAAGGTCCAAGATGTACTATTTTAGGAATGTTTTGGTCAGAATAATGTATTGTTGGCCCTATAATGGTTACAAGATGTGGAGTAGGGTACTGTGACAAATGCGGGAGAAGCGCCCCAAAATTTTGCTTTAAAAAACATTTTCATAGCAAAAGTTGAGTGCAGACTTTGCATTGAGACACTTTAAATTCCTAACTAAATGCATTTACGCCAATTAGGGGGCGAGAGTTCTGCCAAGTTATTCGTATAGACTTTCAATTTCCATAAAATGTCTTCCCCTAAATTCCACAAATTTTCATTCTTTGCTCTGGTCCTTCATAACGACTCCTATCTTTAAGACGGTATTCATAGTAAACACAGCCATACGGTGAAGCTGTACGAGCACCGAGCGCGCGAAAATGTTGATACTTTCAAAAGGATTTGCGAGAACTTTGATAATTTGAGAGCGACTTGTGATAAAAAATGGTTACAATAGATTCATTAGTCAATCAGAAGCAAGCCTTATCCTACAGAGATATATGGCATAAACGTTTTTGTGGCTCATTTTAAATTTATCGGAAACATTTTCGTAAATCGATTAAGAGCACGTACCTTCCCCACCCCACCCTCTGTGGCGTCACTGATTTTTTATCTTTCTTTCATGATTAACGAACCTTCTTAACAACGATGTTTATTTTTGTAGAAGGACACGTTATGAATAACGACACTATAATAACCCTTATGACAAAGCTTTTAACCCTTATGACTAAAAAGGTTTATAAATAATGGGTAGAGACTCCACCCTTACAAGCACAGTACACTATGTACGCGACACAGGAAATTTGAACATGGCCATATTAGGGTGTTTCTCTATATTTACATGCAACAAGGAAAAATCAAATAGTAGCATGTCGCATGCTACCCTGCTCTGCGTAAGCAATGTAACACTTAGGCCACAGACATGCATTCCCCTATTATGTAGGTGACTGGGTATAATTACAGTTTCAGAGTATGAAAGTTAGTTTAGCAAGTAATTTTCGCTATCCATTCCTGCGTGCTAGTTGCATATTGTCCAGAAAATGTGACCTGTGAGGTCGGGAGGGTGGATGGAAACCTTAAAGCTTTGTTCATAGATTGGAAGTTTTTTCAATGAAATAAAACGTTTAAATGGAACTTCTTGTTTTCTTCTTGTGTGTAGGAATTGCACGCGAGTTGACATTCCGTCATGACGATGGTTCGTACTCAGCTTGGGTACATAGACAGAGTAGCACTTGGTAAGTATACACGTGTTCATTAAAGGGAATCTATACTTAAAAATAAAATAGTATGTGTAAATATTCCTGCAACTGTCCACCTTTCATTTCTGTTTAACTATCTACTTGGTCAATTTCGTCTTTTTGTAGATTTGACAACCAGGACTTACAGTATTAAAGCCAGTTTAATTCATGTCAGGTTAATACGTATTATTGTAAGCTATTAAATCTATCAGTTTCCAGAGCTTTTCACAAAGCGGTTAGAGGTTTGTCAAAACCCAAACTGCAACCTTGTCAAAATGTGCCAAAAAGCCTCAGCCTTGGTTTGTCATACAACTTGAAATTGCGACGACATTCCAAACGTAGGTCACTGCAGTCTATTTATTCGCAAGTGCAAAGTTTTTAACTGTGCTATGTTAGCATCTGCTTCGTCTCTAATTGCCGATTTCCAACTTTTGTTAATTTTTCATGAACACCTTGACAAAAGCAGGTCATAATCTCATTGTTAAAGATGCTTTGATAAAACCAGCCCACTTCTCATAAAATGCATGAAAGGAGACACAATCACTTTAATTTTGATAAAAACAAAATGCTTGCGTTATGATTAGTGAAATTAATTTGACATAGCAAGTTATTTCACAAGGTCCTTTCATAAATGAAGTGAATTCATTTTAAAGTTTTCATGTCTATGCAACAGAATTGCTATGAAGATCGGAATGTGAGAAAATATTTCCATACTTAAAACTCGCTTATACATCTTTGAAAAAGCTTAAATTTTAGATTTAAGCGAAACCTATATTTGACTTCTGTAGTGTTTAGTAGGGCCTTTAAAGGTACATTTATTACTTCTAAAAACAGTTAACATGTTGTCCAGATGACTGCTATCTGCGGCTTGTACCTGTAATTGGGTAAACAATTGCATACGTATGTACTGCACAACAGAGACAACCAACGCACCTAATTTTATGCAGTTAATTAAGAGCATCAAGAGAGTTTGTTAAGTATCACATATTTTCACTTCAAATTTGTTTTCAAGGTGCATTACCTTTTTGAGGGCAGAAAAAACTCTGTTGTGCATCTTAACGAGGTGTTAAGAAGAGAAGAATCGGAAACTAGTTGCAATATGGAAAAATCAGGGCTTTGAGCATACCTCGCCAAGCTTGTACAATGCATAATAGCAGCTGCTAAGAGCACAAAACTATTGCATTTGCCTGAATTGTTGCCATTTGGGGCTTGTTGCAGATCAGTACCATCTAGCCTTGCTTAACCCTGCTAATTATATATTTTGGTCCAAATTTGTCCATTTACTGGGGTCTATTTTGCCGTAACTATATCTTCAAAATTAATTACTCAATATCTCAAACATTTCTGAATATTTAAATGACTTTTTTTGTAAAATAAGCAATTCTCCCCCCCCCCCCCATTTCTCTTTAAACAGGTTGACTGCCTTTGTTGGAAAAGTCTTTTGCCAAGCTTCAGAATTCACTTTTGTCGATACAAAGGCATCTTGTGGTGCTATTAAATGGTTAATGACTGTGCAAAGGAACGATGGAGCATTTTTTGAAGGCTTGGCTGTCATTCACAGAGAGATGTCAGTAAGTAAATTTACCTGACTTCTTCATGAGTATTTATATAACAATACAATTTTGTTAAGAATATTAATTTTTAGACAGGTTTTGAAGTCATCTGTAGCGGAATACATCTCACCTGCATAAGATGTGTGTGTGCGCACTTGTGTCTGTGTCAGTCATATCGTATGCATTTGTAGTGGAAACCTTTTCCCTTTCTCACATATCCTTGGTCCAATAGCTAATTGTATCCAAACTTAAGTCATAGATGGAAAGTGAGTACCCTCATGTGTTAATGTTGTATAATTTTCTATGTAGAAAATGAAGCCTAGCTGCATCTTAAACTTTGCCTACTCTTATAGCATGTTTAACCCTATTTTTATTCCATGACTTATGTCTTGATATGTCCTCTTTCCCTTACCTGCAACCCTTTATCCCTTCCAGTCCTTTTAGCAGTCTAGTTGTGCCATTATGATATGTAAAGGTATAAAATAAGTAAAAAAAAACTAGTGGACTGAGTAAATATTGACTTTTTCCTTCCCTGTGGCCAGTTTGTCAACAGTTTTATTTTTATTCCTTCCTAGGGAGGAGTTCAAGGAGATGCTGCTATGACGGCCTTTGCTCTCATAGCTATGAGTGAATGTCAGTGTGTTACAGAGGTAAGTCGTTATCATTTTGGACGTCACTATAATGAAGAGCTTCTAAATGTCTGGTGATATGCAACCAAATTGAGTTGTTTCACTTGTCAGTTAAAAAAATAAGTCCTTCAACGAAAGATCCGTTGGAATTACTTCAATATCTTTTGCCGTTCTCAAAATATACGTCTTCAAAGTTTGATGGTTCCGAAGTAACTCATTGCCTGTGTAAAAACAAATTACCTTGTAAAATGGTCAATATTTGATGGATTTTAGTGGGAACTGGGGCGATTTTCTGGAATTTTAATGTTTTTTACATCAAAAATCCATGTTTGTAATTTTCATGTCACCAGACCTTTAAAGTAATGTAAGGACTTGGGTGTGGCGTACATGAATACATTCCATCCTTGTTTTGATTTGACTTCGATTAAAATATTTGCACAATAAATGGGACAACAGGAAAATAAAAACATAAAGACAGACAGTAGGCATAAAAGACAGACAATATATTCAGGGATGACACAGATGTGCCTGAAAGTTTTGGCTGTGCCATCTTTTTTAAGCTATAAGTACTCTAAACACAGATTTTAAAAATGAACACTGTGTAAAGCTCTAAACAATAAGAGTACAATAATATAAAGAACTCTCTCCTTTTGGTACGAAATGCCGATGTATTTGGAATACTTTCAAAACTGAAACTACCCTACCGCTTCTGTGCAATTTGGCAAGTAAGAAGGCTCACGGTATATTCATCTAGTATATTTGTGTATGTAGTGGAACGTTTTGTTTTTGCTACTTATCGTAAAATAGACCTGAACAAATAGAGATGCAAGCTGTGTAAATTAGAAGCCTTTGAAAGTATTGATAGGATGCGGTTACAGTCCACGAGACCGAAGGTCTGGGAGACTGAAAATCAAATAGGGCTCACGAGACCGAAAATCAAATATGGTTCACGAGTCCGAAGGTCCGCGGGACCAATAATCAAAAAGGGTTCACTAGACCGAAGGTCCTCGAGACAGAAAATCAAATAGGGCTCACGAGACCGAAAACGAAACATGGTCCGCGAGACCGAAAATGAAATAGGGTTCGCTAGAACTAAGGTCTGCGAGGCCGA
>WURT03075724.1:0-13249 GCA_009936505.3 Holothuria glaberrima | reverse complement strand
AGAATAACAGGTCAGTGATTAACCAATCAGAATGCAGGATTCTCAATAACGGATGGCTAGAGGTGGTAGAATTCGTGATAAAGAAGTGATGACTGCCAAAGAGCAAACAGGATGTCACACTATCTTAGAGATTGAAAAAAAAAAATTGAAATATGCAGCAATATATATCTGCATATCTTGAGAGTTTAAACATATATATTTCCTGACCTCAATAAGTACAGCTAATGCAGAAGCCTGGTGCCTCTGTTACAACTCCCTGCTCACAGTATGTCGATCACTGGCAGCATCATGCTCTCCAAACTGTCATTTTATGAGCATATTTGGCCTGATTTAGCAGATGTGTCTGCCTTTTATGACTTTCTCAGACTAAGCTGTTCACTGTTAACAACACCAGCTTTTAATTTTTTTTCTACTTCCTTTGTTATCTGGTGGAGAAACTAACTTCTCATTGGCCATACTGATAAGGCTTAACGTGAATATAAATCTCAGTGGGATTAAAGTTAGAGCTGGAAAGTATTTGAAACATTATCTGCAGGTGATAGAAGTTGAAAACACCCAATTAATAAGCAGAAAAGGATGAACGCTTGTTTACAACAACTGGTATTTCTTTTGCCAGATTTTTTTAAAGCAGAAATAGATCAACTCCTTGAAAGTACTTTTGGACAAAAAAAAAATGAAACCAGACCCGAGGAAAATGGAGAAAGCACATTAATCATTTAAAGCATTATGCACGGTGTTAACAGAAGGGCTTTATCGGTTAAAGTGTGTGATAAAAGCAACAAAGAAATAAAAATGTCGAAGCAATTAAGTGGAGGGCTGGTACAGAAATAAGGGGTTAAGCTAGAAGATAAAGTAAGACAAGAGTCTGAATGGCAGACTTTAAAATGTGATGTGACTTGGCAACTCTTTTACAAATTTCTTTGAATAGAGAATTAAAGATTGTATCATGTGAATTTTCTAAGATAATATTTTCTTCTCAACTTTGGATAATTGTTTGTGGGGGATAACATAGAAAATGGCATGAGTAGCCTTTAAATTTTTTTTTTTTGTAAGAAGTACATTGATTCTTTATTGAGGAGATGTTCAATTAAACTAAAAGCTGGATCCATACTGAGTTAGTTAGATGAGGTTTTACCGCTCAGTTTGTAACCAAATGGTTTAAGTCGGGGCGGCCACAGTCTTTTTTCCAGTTATGGCTCACTGGGCTTGTTTTCCCTACTCCATTGCTTGTGCTGAGCACCAAGCACAATGGCAGAAGGTTCCACTTTACTTTGGTATGTCCAGGCCAGGAATCCCCCACCTTCCGGCTGCAAGTCGGATGCTCTAACCACTTGACCATGCAGTCGGTCTGGATCCATACTGAGGACAGTGCAGTTAAGAACATATTTTTACACACAAATATGTGTAAGATAGTTGGAGCTTAGAAGATCAACAAAGAGCGGAGATGAAAGATGAAACACTCACTCCCTACAGCAGGTCTGAAGAAAATTCCTGGAAAGCATGCCAAATTTTCTACAGTTTAATACTTTACATGCTTTAGTGCACAAAACTTGCCATATTTCCCTGCAACTGTCCAAATTTCCCTCCAAAGACCACATTTCCCTGCAAGGAGCTTACCAGATTCCACATTTTTTTTACCTTTACCCGGCAGGGTTACTATGTGTGAAGTACACACTGTTGTACATGACAGTAAGGAGGGGGAATAGATGGTTGACAGACCCTTCATGGAGATGGGGGTGGGTAGATTTTGAGTAGATACTCCTTACTAAGTCTAGTTACATTTAAATTTAGTTGACATCTTAAGTGTGTGGAAACAGAGGAACATGTGCGACAATTAGTACTGGCAAAAAAGTGTATATTGAGCATGTACCAATATTACAGAGAAAATGCAGTTACCCCAATCAGAATTTGTATGCCCCATCATTCTAATTCATGAATGGCCCTTTTTTGATCATGTGACAATATTTTTGTAATTGAATTGCTAAAATCATGGAAAGTAACTCCTTTCTTTACCTTTGCTTGTAATAGTTATGTTCAAACACATCTTCAGAGGTACTTCAAGGGTAAATAAATGGAGATTTACAAGAGTTTGCTGATTTATCAAAGCAAGCTTGGGGGGGGGGGGGGAACTGCCTATTGCCTTTAAGCTGCATATAAGGTATCAATAGAGTGCTAGCCTCACTGTACTTGTGAAAGTACAGAAAGTATTTGATAACCAATACAACAATACTTCACTGACATAAAGTACAATGAGGTGGAGAGTTTTCTCTCACCTCTCTTCACAGAGGGAAAAATCCCCTTCCCCCTGATTGAGTTCACTAGAAGGGTTGAACGACCTTTGACCTTACATATTTCCCTACGATATTTTCTTTAGTGCCATATTTTGATAAGTTTCCTATGATATTTCTCCTGAGCAAACCTGCCACTTTTTTTGTTTTCTTTTTGTACCTTGAACTCTCAGTTGTTCTTTTCTTGTCGGCTGAATCTGTCATGAGAGGCATGTCCTGATAAGTTGTCCGTGATGCATCATCAACTTCTCCTGTATCGTTACTAGTCTCGGCTAGAGCAGATGTAAGGTCTTTCCAGCCTTTTGCTGTTGTACTTGCCACCTACAGTCATAATGAGAAAATTTGACACAAAATATTGAGAAGCTGTTAATACCACTTAGCAAAGTTTGGGAAGATAGAGGAGGAGGCACCTTCTAAAATTTGCTGTGCTACAAATAAATATAAAATGAGACTGTGTCCAAAACATAATGCACAACCACTTGATTGCCCATGGTGTGAAAATGTATAAACACTACTTACAGTACAGTTTGTACAGTACCTCACTGAGATGAAGCAAATGCCAACATACTTCCCTGATAATCAACAGATAACTCCCTCATTACCATTTGACATGGAATCTTACCTTCACAGCAGTTGTCGAATATGTACTCCTTTTTTGACGTACATACTTTAACACTTGCGAACAATGACCAAGATCATCCAATTTCACTATATTCATGAGCCCAATTTGATGTTACCTCTCCACTGTTTCAACATATGAATACTGATATTCAACATATGAGTATTGATACTGCACAACAGAGCTTCAGCTGTAACAGCTGTAAATAGGCCTAGTTGACTCCAGTATTATTTTAGTTGGGTACCCAGGGCCCTATTAATTGCCACTCTGAAGGAATGACAACTCCACAATGATGTCAGAACTGACAGGAACATATACCTTAGCAGCAACAAGCTGATCACTACCAGCCAATGTGTAATACAACTCCAGTAGGCCTACACTACAGGCTTCTCAATGTCAGAGAATTGTCATGGCCAACTGAAGAGAAAACTTGCTCATGAATAGAGTAGGTCAAAGGAGCCTCTCATGTTACAATGTTTCATAAAAATCTGAGAAATTACACACATGTGAACTCCAGAATGTGGTTTTTGTGCATATTTTTGACAGTACTGAAAATTGTTTAGAAGTTTCACTTCTATGAAAAGTAGAGTTCACTACTAGACTCCAAGCCAGGAGCCACACCTTCGAAGTAGGGGTGGGGAACTTGGCTATAAAGCCTAGGGTTAAACAAATTAGTACTCTCTGCTTTCCACTTCCCCATTTGAGACAGGTAGTAACAAATTCTTGGGTTGGAGAAAGAAAACAACTATACCTGACATCAGAGTGCAGAAGAGAAATAAAAAAGAAGAAACTCTTATGAAGTATACCCCCACCCCCTCCTGCAATAAATGAGCTATTGTCCATTACCGGATGAAAAAGGGGGCAAAAGTTCACATCTTGCATGGAAAATGTCAACACTTACCTTGGAAGCCCAACTTTTTGTACTACTGGATATGTCTGTTAATAATGTTCCTTCTTGCACTTTTGATCTGGTTGGTTGGATGACATTTTCATTCATTCGAGCAGCATATTCTTGTGTCTGCAAAAAAAAACAGAAGGAAATGAAAGGAACATGATGGTACACTACTCATTCATGGGTTGTAGCATGCAGCTACAGTACCATCTCCCTACCACCTCCATGGTAGCAGCTCCATGCTGAGGTGGTAGCTCCATGGTTGTAGCTGGAAGATCTACACCAGTATATTTGTAAATGATACTGTAGATTAGGATGAATTTTTTAAAGAAAGGTTAGGATGGGTAATATTTGCTTAATTATTGAATATCATTACCTATTTCATAGCAATCAGTAATCTAGACTAGGGCACATGTTTGTAAACACGACTGTGGCACGATGCATGTTCAGCTATTGCATTGTAATAAACTTGCAGCAACTACATATAGTGAATACAGGAGGCATAGACCATTTTCCTAACAGTTATTACAAAGGATTGTGAGATAGTATTTTGGTATGCACCTTTTTGGCCACAGTAAAATGCCAGTTAAAAAAACAACACATACTAAAACTCTATCCCACAATCCTTTGTAATCGCTATTCAGAAAAGGTTCTATTTACTAACAATGGCAATCCATCAAACTGCCACTGTACTGTATGTATCACGAAAATAACATCCAAAGACAGCAGGCTGTTGCCACGAAAGTATTATCTCAGGCAGATCTATTTCCAATTTCTTTTTAACACTTGACAGCAAATGATTCTGGAAAACATGACAACAGAACAACCCTTCCTGATGAAAAGACACTACAGCCATGACCATAAATTATTTAACAACTTTTCTGAAGAGTTTAAACTTTCAAGCTAATTTTGTGGGTGGTAAAAACAGGCTGCGAAAAGAAGAGAGGGACATAGAATCATCAAGTTATGTCCACTAATTAACATCAAACTACTCGTAACAAAAGGCAGTACTGCAAGACTTGAGACATTAAGTCTCCATTTCACAATGTACTTGATTTATCTTTTACTGCAGTGAGCTCGTCACATCCTATTACAACATTACCCATGGGATGAAAATAAGATGCTCTTCAATTTGACTCCAACTGTATCAAAGCTGTTTGTTCGTGGACAAGACATATTTTTTCTCATCATCCCAAGACTTTCTACGTGATCTCATCTCAATTTCTATCAAAATTTGTAGCAATAGATCACCGAGTGCTTAGACAGGACAGGCTAACATAATCCCTATCAAAAACTGGTTCCCTTTTGATTTTTCTTCAACTTTTACAAAATCAGTTCACATCTAATTAATTTTTGAAGCTGAGCTCCTAACTTTTTACCGCTAATATGAGAAAAGGAACAGTGACAAAGCCTGGCGTCTCAACAAATATTCCTTTTCCCATGAGTAAAAAATGCAAGAATAGCTATGGACTGATATGGGGAGGTTTTCATGTTAACATAAACCAGAAAAGAGGCTCACATGGATTTGATTTCATTTTACGAGTAATGCCTACACTAAAACAGACTTATCTCATCCTACAAGCAAAAATTCAATAAAGTAGATAACAGTTGGTGCAACTGAGTGCAATGTCAGTGATTGTAAAAAATCCTATTCCTTGCTTTTACCTACAGATTTCCATCCAAGGCTTAAGGCCACTTCATACTTCAGTATAGAGCTATAAGCTACAGTATGAGTGTTCAACACTGCTCAACTCTGAGCTATGTCCATGACTGGCCTGGAGAGATGACCATACATGGTTCTTATAGCTTTACAGCCCATAAAAAAAATTGGACCTGTAAGCCAGTCTTAAGACTGTGTAGTGATTAATCACAAAACCATCACGAGGAATAAGTTGTGGAATAATCTTAAGTGAAGAACTACTATTGATTATCTCAAAACTCATTTTTTTTTTCTAGGCCTGTTTGTTATACAGCTCAACATCTATGACTTGCACCCATTTTTGTCTATCTTACTGCCTAATTTTCTTGACTACTTTTTTTTTTTTTATCCCTCAAATTTTATTCTCTAAATGTATGAGTCATTTATTATACATATCAATGTTTCTCACACATAATGAAGCAACTAGGCCTAACTAACTGACCTTGAAATATAATGCGGCAAGCCTAATTAGTAATATAAACCCCACAGCTGTGGCAATTAAGCTGAGAAGGTATAGGCCAATAACCACGATTAATTGCTAAATGATCACACAATTTTGTGATTAACTGTTTATATGTTATATGTTGTAACACATTCAAAGACCTGTTTCCATGAACAAAATATAATACTGCATAAACATCAAATGGCTAATTAGGGAATGTTCCTTCTTCCAAATCAACACTCCTTTTGGTAAGCAAAAGCCCTCCAATGCTCGAGTAAGTGGAGCTTGCCATATTAAACACATACACTCATCACCCCACATTTATTTTCAATAGTGTGAAGGGGGGGGGTATCAAAATTCTCAGTTGGTGACTGCTTTTTGATTGACATCAAAGTTTAAAAATTCAAAAGATACAGAGTAGCTAACACTCCACAATGCAGAGTATTTGGATTACACGTTATAGCGTTGTATGATCATGAAGCTAAATACCCTCTGGAGGTATGATCATCTGGACATCACCTCAAGCAATAAAATAGGTTTGTGTCTGCACAAGCAGCAGCTTTATACATTTAGGGAAGGGGCTACAAGTTGCATAGTTGGGAGAATTGAAACTGTCAGGGATGATGAGAATTTCCCTTTAAGCAAAGTGTTACAAGAAGACATGTGTAATGGGACAGTATAAAACACTACGACATGAACAAGGACAGTGAGATCAACATCAACAAATAAAATAAGTGCAAAACAGTGCAAATACTGTAGCTGCATGGGCAGCAGTATAAATAGAGTCATGGGATGGAGCATCGCGACATATTGTCCCTTACACATAATGAAAGTCCAAGAATAAAACAACTTGGCTGTCCGCTCACCATTTGAACCTTCCGAACGCACATGGCTGGTAATAATATAAACAAATTCACCCGCCTGGAACTGCCACGTTCCATCAATTCTTTCCCATCATTCCTCTGAACTATCCCCTATTTGACAGCTAATTTACGATTTGACAGCTTACAGATAATTACGTCATTAGTGGTGCACGTTTTATTTTGAAACCGCTCACCAATTCCCATGAAGCTAATTTTAACCAAACAAAACAGAATATTATTTTTGCCAGATGGTTTTTTTTTTGGAGATAGCAGAATGTACTATTGTCTGATGCTTCCTGTAATTACACACCACCCTTACAGGGAAATACGGGAAGCCACACAGGACCCCTACCACTGCCCCAGCAGGCCATACATAACTTTGCAGACCTTTATGATAATACGCTTTTATTTTCCTATGAATTTTTTGTGGCAGGAGGCTACCAGGAGTCATTATTATGAGCGTCCTGTAACCTACAGTGCTCAGACAATACCACTGATAGAAATGTAGGCTTTGAAATGTGGTGACATGTTTCATAACAGCGCCTCAAAACACCAGTCATTACATATTTTAACTTTTTAACGCATTCAGTGACATGGAACAGCTGCAGTAGTGTACACAAGACATATTATGTTCCCATTTTTCTCCATCTTATTTTCACAGCTAGTCTACACGAACTGTGAATCATATCTGCAGGCAGACAGTGGGCCCAGCGCACCATGCAGAAATGTAGGCATCATACTATACATACACATCTCTGCAGACAGTAATTGGGAGAATTCTCAGAAAAGGAAAACTATCTTTTGGCAAAAGTCTGAACATAAATGATACATTTGGGCAAATTTCACCTCTGCTAAAAAAATGTTGAAAATAGGTGTAAATGCAACATCAAAAATCTGGATTTAAGAAAAAATCCTGAAGATTATCTAGGATTCCTATAAACCACATTTGAGATATATATATATATATATATATATAGTACATAAAAACTATCTAAACTTGCTTAAAGTCCCACAAATGCACTTTTTGGCTTATTTCATAGTCTTTTTATTTACACAAAACAACATGAGAAAATTTGCAGCTTGCAGGATCTTTGTATTTGATTTCATGCGAAGTTAGTTATTACTGTACCAATTTAGTATATATGTAGCCTGTATCGCTACACACAAACTTTTAATACTGAGATGAGAATAAAGCAATACCTATCCTGTTTAAAATGCACGATCTAACTTTACCATTACCATTACAATTAGCATTTTCCATCACCAAATGTCACCACTTTTCAGTAGATATTTACGATCTGTTACAAACAATTGCACTTAATACACAGTGCATGAGACCACAGTTGAGTGGAGGTGACGCCAAACAAGTACCTTTCATGAACGGATAAATCTCCCTACATCTCCACACAATCAACAGCTCAAATAATTTACCGTGTTCTTTAATACAATATAAAATATTCATATTATACACATAGACACTTAAATTCTACCCCCTTCCTTTTAATAATTAGTTTTCACACCATACGTTCCTGTTTCCTTTCAGGATGATGCCAGAATTATCATTTCTATATAAACTATGATTCACAGCTGATATCGGCAGCTGTTTATCATTTTGTTTTAAACAAACAAATCCTGAATATATTGTCACTGAAGTAATAAAGTGAAACTGCATTTGTTTATGTCTGGCTGATGAAATTTTTCCTAACCAAGGACGCCCACAAAATCGGCATTTTCTTTAAAATAGAAGAGCTGAACGTTAAACCATGCATGTGAGGCCGACAAAATTTTCCTATCAGCATACAATACAAGTTTACTGTTATGCATCTTTCAGTACCCTGTGTCAAACTTATACATCACTATTAAAATTATGCATAGATTCAAGACATTTACATCCATCAATGCAGAATTTTTCATTTCTCTGAGTCAAATTCAAAGTAAAAATATATTGCAAAATTACACAAAATTACAAGAAATAAAATTTAATATTCATGAAACTGGTCATATGATTCCTTCAAGTTAATGTCTTGAATAGAAAGCCTATAATTACTTTATTAGCTGCATTAAAAGTGCAAATTTCACAAAAACTTCATGGTGTAGAAGAATGTTATTCAATGTTTAATGTATACATGGAGACTAGGCTGTGCAAAATTTCAGCCTGAGATGGATACTGTGAGGCAGGACAGCTCACAGTGTTTAGAGTCCAGCTTAAAGTAGCAACATTATATCCTACAAACTTGACTTCTTTAACAGAACAAATAAGCAAGCACAAAATAAATAAATGGAGGAAGATATTTTTATCCTGCAGCAATATTCTACCCTTTATTTGTCCCTCTGCACACACTTGTACACATCATGCAAATCTTAAGAGTGCTGTGGGGATGAATGAAAACAAGAGTACGGCTATAAATGACAGACATATAAAGTCACATATATTAAAAAACTAGAATGGATGTGGGTAAAAGATCAACCTTACATCGCCTTCGATACAAGATTACTACTGCTCTCTTTGGCATTTAATCTACTGTAATCAATGTTTTATGTTTTTGTTTTCATTCAGTTCATCTAGAACTAACAGATCATGCTGTATTACTACTGTAAATGTTGCTGTTGAAATTTCAAGCCTGTAGCCAGACAAGGTACTGTACAGGAGTGGTAATGAATGGGGATGAAATGGTTCTGGAGGGGGGGGGGATTTTTCAGGAGGGGCCAAAAGTTTTAAAATGTATTAAGTCAATGGCAACTTGACTGCAACTTGAAACTTTCTAGGGGGCAAAAAATTTTCAGGGGTGCTTTGCCCCCCTAGACTCCAGGCCTGTGTTAAATGTTACTACAGAAGCTGCTGCCTCAGATCAAAGCCAAACCATGCAGTTTTAACTACAGCTGGAAGAGCAAGATATCAACGAAAATTCTTCATGACATATTGCATTCACTTTTTACTATCCCCTTCCGTTTTCTCAAACTGAAGACAATCTCTTTTGCTCTTATTAAGAATCCTTGCATAAGAAATTAAAGGAATAAACCAATAACAATGTAAAACATTACTAAAATATCAGTGAAGACCTTAAAGTTTTTATCACATACCCTTTCAACCCTACACAGATATCTCAGTCCTTATTCCACATATTTCACTTTACATGTAAGTTATTTTTTGTAAACAAAGACTTCAAGTTGCTTTAATGTTACAAAATTTTTATGTGCCAAGATTACTTCATGAATAATACAACAGATGTTCATACAATCTAAATGTATGACATCATAAATTTCCCATCATGCAATGCACTGCTGTAAAATGATTGTTTGTTGAGATGTCCCATTACGGTGCATAAATAAGTTTAAAAACATTGACAGTCTGTAACATTTACTGTATACAAATGTAATATTCATGGGGATGTATTGCAAGACAATTTTTAAAAATTTCCAAAATAATGACCTCATCTGTCAATAGAACACTAACACAGGCAGTAAAAGGGCACAACTTGACAAGTCTATAATGAACATAGGCACCATCAACTGCCTATGCCTCCCCCTGGAAACTTCTGATACCCTGGGTACACTGCAATTGTCAATTTGCTTCCAAACGCTTTGGCATCATATTTTTACACACACAGACCACAGGGTATGTTCAAACTGCAGCGAACAAGTAGAGGAGGAAAGGGGGTTGACAGAAGACACTGGAGATAATGTAACTAAATTTGGTTTAGAATTCTAAGCTTTTCCAATATGACTGTGTCAAAGAGGAAACAGGTTGCATATCTACTTCACTATGTAAGTTTGATTTCGTTGGATGCTAATTATGAAGCCTGTTTTGACAAGAACAACTATCTTTGCACAAAAATATCTTGAGTATACGAACAAGCTATGGGTGTGGTGTTTAAAGGGCATTTGATGGAAAGTGTCTCTCTTTCATGTGAGACCCTCTTAAATTATTATGAGATTATTCCTTTAAATGTCTCTATAAGTGGATCATTCTTTTAAATGAAAACTTTCATTTATGCTCTCTAGCCAATAACCTGGAACTTTGAGCTCTACTAACCACACCTATTACACAACTGCACAGTTCTACCTAAAGCAGAAAAGCAACTAGCAATGTTTTGGATCCCACCTTGCAGACACCCACTTCCTACAAGCTGCTAGCTTTGAATCACCCTAGCTTACCCTTTTGTCGGAGGGGGAGGGGCAGCAGACCCCGGGCCCAAATCATTTTCAGGGCAATTTAATGTTACTTTTAGGGCAAAATTAATATTTGCCCATTAATTAAACTTCTGGACACACAACTCCCTTGTATATGATGAATTTCTATCAGCCTATGGCAGGACAGGAATTAACATTTGTCTTATGAGGGCTCGTTTTTGGCTAGTTGGCTGAAATGTGCTGTTAAAATAGTCTTCCATACACAAACTATATCGCCAAAATTGCCCTTGTGACCCCACTTTAAGAGGCTATTTTGCAAGTTATGGGGATTAATCTCCCTGAGTCCTAGCCCAATTCCTGCCCTGGCCAATGGCCCTCCCAAATCCTGTTTACTTTATCTAGTGACAGACTGTATCACAAGAACACCTGACTATTGAGAAATATTGCACACTTGTTTGATTGTCCAAGTGCTTGTATCAAATACAGTACAGTACAGGCCTATACTTGCTTGCAGCCTAAAAAAATCCTTGTTATTAAAGAAGTGGAAAGTTTAAATCCGATCCTCCTCTTGAAAATACAAAATTGTAGAAAGCACAAATAGAGAGGGTAATAAAACTTTAAAAGCCGTCTTCCCCTGGGGAGCAGTAAAATTTGAAAAGGTTCTGAAGAAAAAACCTGGTGGCCAATTTTGCAATAACCTAGGATAGTCTAAGCATCAATTTTAATACATAGAAGCTGATGAAAATCACGTAAGACGAGCAAAAATCACACAAACTAGGGCAGAGAATTCACTCCGAACCAGAGAATTATGCTACATCCCTAAATCTCCTGGGGACAATATTGTATGACAGCAGAAGGTAGGAGAGTAATATAAATTCTTAATGAATGTGTAATAGATGGGACCTACCCAACTGCTTAAAGGGGCTTATTGAGTTGAAATTGATTATTTTGGGACAAGTTTAAAGACAAGAAAATGCTTCTGATTAGTCTCATTAGTCATGTATCACCTCCTATAGTTACCGAAAATGAGAAAATTGTGCTTTTTGTGGACAGGGGTTGCATATGATTAAAACCTAATGGTAAAAAGTGTCTGGTCACAAATTTATAATGCATGATTTTAACCCTTTCACTGTCATTATCAATTGTATGTCAAATGTGCAGAACCTCCTTGTTTGACCATTTACCATCAAGATACGAGTAAAACTCAACATGCACGAAAAAAATATGAATTTTGTGAACCAACTCAATGAGCCCCTTTAATATCACAAAGACAAAAAAAAAATAAAGCTGCTGGTAAGTGTTTGTTGTATAAGAATAAAAACAAGCAAAGGGAATAAATTTGGTTTTACCTCAAACAACTTAATAAGCTGTAAAACTATATGGTTTATGTAATGGGTGTGGCTTCTTGTTTAATAGTCAAAAGGAGCCATGTATAAAGCTGTGCTATTCACTACTTCACAACAAGGTTGGCACAGAACGTTAGGTACACTATATAGGGATAGGGTTCAGTGGACCTTAACATTGTCACACCTCACTGAACCTGATAGTTAGTGTACCTACTGTAACATTCTGTGTAATCGTCTCCCTCACTTTCAAGATTAATTGATACCTGGTATGTTTCTTCTGCAGTACGATTACAAATATCCCCTAAACCAAAATCTCCATACAGTCAGTGATTTGGTAACTCTCTTGAAGGTCATTTTGTAATTAATCGAAGCCCACAGCTTCGATTGTAGGGATTGCTTTCATTGTCATGTACTTTTTTGACTACTTATGCAGCTCGGTACACCTTCTCGTGCACACACGTTCAACACGAACGTATTGGCATAGCGAACACCTACGCAGGCGAAAGAGGGGATTTTTGTTTTTTCGCCTGCTTATGTGGCTCGGTATACATTCACATGCACACAAGTTCAACATTAACGTATTGGTACAGCGAACAGCTAAGCAAGCGAAAATAAATTTTCAAAATCCATCCGTTATCAAGCATACACGTTCAACGTAGACGTATAGGCATAGGAACAGGTACACATACAAAACGCACGCTGCTTACCTGTTCTTCAATACCCTGTGACTTCACTGTCGTGCAGTTTACTATGCCGTGCTCGAATGAATCACCGACTGTTTCGCAGTCATAGTGTGAGTAAGGCGCTTCCACTTAGGTGGGAAATATTCAATATTTGAGAAACTTTTTTTTTTTGTGCAGTGATTGGGGGCATTTTCGTTCAATTACCATGGTAATTTGCTTGTTAGAATATATTAGGGGCATTTCTAGCAAAAACTATCATATTACAGAAAACTGCAACTATTTCAAC
>WURT03075713.1:0-13249 GCA_009936505.3 Holothuria glaberrima | reverse complement strand
CTGATGAAGGCCAGAGGGCCGAAAGCTTGGAATAAATAGTGAAAGACATTAAAGCGACGTCCACCTCATCTTTTGAATGTATTTCTCACACTTATATATATATATATATATATATATATATATAAGCACATTTTAAGGAGAAAGGATATCGGATTTACTCTGATGTATTAGTGGAAGCAGGGAGCTTTTCGGATGGCGTATAACACTGCCCCCTCCCGACAATAAGTTCCCAATTGTCTTGCTCTTGAAAATTCTTAACGACTTTAACGTCAACGGGGTTAGGAAGTGTCGATAATGGTTCTGTTCGTCTGCTAGTAGATTTCAAACAGTTTTTGGGATGATTTCCCTCATTGCTTATGTATTGCTAGTCTTCCGAGGACAACAAAAATGATTTCATCTCTTTAAGCCAGTTAACACTTTTCAAAGGGTTCAGTACAACTTTAAATATTTTAACATTGAGTATGGATACCTGTTTCTTGATGTTATAGGAACATTACACAACTTTTCTTACTCTTAAAACAAAAGTAAGACCTGCTGGCTTTGCCGAAAACAGATTTTACATACTCATCGAAAAATAAGAAGAGTTAAGAAATTGGATAATGCAGAAGTGCATTTACAGTAGTTTAAATCAGAAACTAGTTTCACACTTGTCGGCAGAAGAGATCACTTTAAAGCATTGTATACCTCGAATGTTTGCCATCAAACTTTCATTGAGAAGGGCAGTTGAAGCAAATTTAGAGCACGAAAAAAGTACCTGCCAATCAAAGCCTACTTAATAAAAGTGATGAAATATTTTCAAGTGCTTGTTGTCCATGGATAATGTGCTTGAACTATATCCGTAACAGCTCGCTGGTGGAAGATGTACTCCTCTAAAACACTTCAGTAGTGATACTATTTGAGGAAACTGGTATTTGTTACAAGATATTCAGAGGTTAAATTACGGTCTTGCGACATATAACGTAGTATTTTGGGATCCTTTATTACACGTTACAAATCTGCTACGGCACAAACGACTAGGATTTCTCTCCTTGAAAAAAGGACAACAACAACCGACGGTAACGACAAAAGCGTTTTTTAGCATAACGACAAGTCATAAGACAATAAATCTGAAAGGGAAATGTGTGAATCATGCAAATTGTCCCAAAGAGTATGATGAAAGTAACTTTTCAGACTACGGTTTTATGAGTGTCGTGGTGGGTAGTTTCGTTTTACCCTTTCATGAAGACATCTCCATGTTCCTATTAACAGCTTTCAGATATATAAGTTACATCCCATTAGTATTTCTGTGTTACTTTCTTGGATTTCTATTACCTTTACTGGTTTTCATCCATCTCTTTGCGTTACCCTTGCTCTATATCCGGCTCCGTATCTGGATATATCCGGCTGATATTAACTATTATAGTATATGGCCATATTAAGTCAGATATAAAAGCAGATACAAATATCTTGATATGTTTAATCAAGTTTGAAATGGCCATACCAAGCCAGATATAACTTGATAAATGACCATGCCAGATATACGTATCAATTTTCATATGTCCATATAAAGCCTTATATATAACTTGATGAAAAAATGCTAGAAATACATATCAAGTTTTACATTGCCGTATCATGCCAGATATAACTTGATAGACGACCATACCAGATATGCGTATCAATTTTCAAATGGCCATTTCAAGCCAGATATACCATGCTAGCTGACCCCTCCAGATATACATATCAATCTTTATATGGCCATATCAAGCCAGATATTTACTTGGTTAACCACAATGCCAGGTATATCAATCTTTATATGGTCATATCAAGCCAGGTACCACTTAAATAGATTATGCCTGATAAGCATGTCAAGTTTTATATGGCCATATCAAGCTAGATATTTACTTGGTAAACCACCATGCCAGATGTACATATCATTGCAAGTTTTATATTGCCATCAAAGTTTTATATTGCCATGTCAAACTTGATATCCCTTGAGACAAGACCATGTCAGATATTCATATCAAATTTTATATTGACACACCAAGCCAGATATCACTTGAAAAGATTGTGTCCGATATGAATATCGAGTTTTATATGGGCATATCAAACCAGAAATTTACCTAGTACACCACCATGCCAGATATACATATCAAAGTTTTATATAGCCATATTAGGCCAGATATCACTTGAAAAAACTTGTACCTGATATGCATATCAAGTTTTATATGGCCATATTCAGCCATATATGATTCTATAACAGAACATTCCTCATGTGAATATCAACATTTATATGGCCATATCAAGCGAGATATATCATGATAACATACAATGCCAGATTTGCATGTAAAGTTTAATGAGGCCATATTATGTCAGATGTAATTTAGATAATGACTGATGTACAATTCAAGTTTTATAAGGTCATATCAATTAATACTTTTGTGTTTAATTTTATTACTTGTTCTACGTTAAGACCTCTTTGGGATGTAGTAGAACGTATCTGCATACCGAAGTCATCAAATACATACACTTTTTTCTAATAAACAGGTCTAATAAACTTACAGATGCAAGTGATCTGTGAATGTGGGTGGAGTCAGAAATAGTAACCCTAATTTTTATTTTTCATTATTTAGGAAGTAAAATGTGAGATATTCATCAAGCCTTCAACAAAATTTACATTGAAATATGCACCACCGTGTAATTTAAAAAAAACGATGCTTTAAAGGCATGCAAAAGTTCGAGTTTCAAAGCATTTAAGTATGTTGATAGTTGACAAACTTCTGTACTTAAGTGAATTTCAACATAATATGAAAGTTAAATTTGTTAAGGATGTTCAGAGAGCTCTTGCATTTGCCTGCTTTCAAAGGCTCCTAATGCTTTATTCAAAGTGTGGATTTTATGTTAAGCTGTAGCCCAGCATTGTTGCAGGCATGGACCATGTGTTCACCACATCTCTGGTCCATACAACATTGTGAGCGGACCAGATGAAATCCATATTTGGTTCATATAAAATTTCATATGGCACATATTTGATTTTCACTTATGTCAAGTTATATCTGCCCAATTCTTGTTTAAAGCCAGATACAAATCCCATATCTGGTCCAGATGTGGGCTAAGTATAAATTTCCTATATGACACATATATGGATTTGCCATGTAATGGACATATACGGACTTGTCATAAATGTTCCATATCTGTCCTATATTAAAATTGAGCCATATATAATTTTATATGGGCCATTAATGGCCTTTATGTTAAATCAAGTTATATCTGCCCAATTTTTGTTACAGCCAGATACAAATCCCATATCTGGACCAGATATGGGCCAGATATAAATTCCTTACATGACACATATATGGATGTGCCATATATGGGACATTTCCGGATTTGCCATATATGAAACATATCTGTCCCATATAAAATTTGAACCATATACAATTTTGTAAGGCCTTTATGTTACATCAAGTTATATCTGCCCAATTTTTGTTAAAGCCAGACACATTTCATATCTGGACCATATATGGGCTAGATATTAATTTCCATATACGTTCCATATATGTAACTTCTGCGCATGATCAGTGACGGCCAGCATGTCAAATTGAAACCCTCTGACGTCACACGAGCGATCACAATTTTAGAGTCAACCTCCTTTTGAAGTGAAGTTGGGATCTATTTCATACACTCATACAGACGATTGCTTAAACCTGTCAAAACAGTGCTTGGATTCAAACAATCATTGACAACAGTGTTGTTTTAAAATTACCCACAAATAAAAGGAAAATTAGGCAGGTGTATCTTAGTTGAAAATATTGACAGCTCCCCTTAAGTAAAGATTGGTTCACTGAACTGTCCTATAGTAAATCATGAAGCATAGAAACAAAACCGAAGGGTAACTGCCAAGTGCATTATTACCCTATTTAACGGAAACGCTTTTTGGCAGTGCTAGAGGTAGTGTAAAATTGTTGGATCGTTTCTTGAAAAACTTAAACAGACATAACGGCATCGTCAGAAATTTATCGATTGATAATTACGAAGCATATTTTAGTATCTAGAAGACAAATGGAAATGGCACAGTAGTCTTATAAATTATGGTATATTTGCTTGGGACAATTTCTTCATAGTGATATGACTCCGAGAAGCAAAAGCACAATCTCTCATCATGTGTCTTTATTTGAATTTTTCCCGGTGACTCTCCCGGTCGGTGATTTCATTAGTAAATGTGACAAAGACATTTTTAATTTCATTTGAAATGGAAGAAAGACGAAATCAAATAAGCAGTTCTCGTCTATCTCAGGGATTTCTTTTCTCTCTCGTCTGGATTATTTTTAATCTCATTCCCAATACATAATGTAAAAGGAGATGGGATATTATGCTTCACCCAGCTCCAGAAATGTGAAGCGGTGTGTGAGTGTGTGGGTGCCCACATGTGTGTTTGAGTAAAATAGGGTTAAGTAGCTTCATGGTGAAGCTTGCCACATCTGAGACACTAGGTCTATAGATTTTTGACAAATCAATTTCATTAAAAAGAAACCAATTTTCCCGAATGTATAATATCGCAATAGCACTTTATTTGCACGTCATTAATCGAAGCAAACAGCTTGGATTGTAGGGACTGCTTTTCGACATTTCGTAACAGGTATGACGAATAAATTATTCATTGAACAAAACTGGCCGAGCGTAATGTACTTGCACAAGCGGGAACAGCTACGCAGTCGACTAAACGACCTGTCCCTCCGTACCGAATACAACTTTAGAAGTGGAAGAGAACTAGTCATACGTTATTACTTGTATAGGAACAGTAGCAGGTAATTACGGTACACAGGTACAAAATGTAATTTACATCTTAATAAGAAAGTTAAGAACTCAGATGGAGAAAGCCCTTCCCCTTTTGCCGAAATTTCAGGAGAGCCAAATCACAGGGACGAAACCTTATATTTCCATTTTCTTTGTTTTAACATGTTAGGTTAACGAATATCCGAATGCTATACTTTTCTTTATGTCCACTCATTAAAGAAGGACAAAAAATATAAGGCAACGGCTTTTGAAAATTTTCAAACATACCCATCACATTTCAGAAAAAATGTAAATTTTCATTAGGAATTGTACTTTTTAATTGTGGAAGCATTTTCTTGAGAAAGTTTTGCCGCAGTTCGAATAAGACGAATTATAATTCACCGTTAATATAGAATGGTCAAAGACATTTGTCCTCGTCGTTCAAGTCACTTCATAGCCTCGTTTTACAAGCAAGTTAGGTACAGCATTTCCATTTTTACTTTGAAAAAGCTCTTCCATTTGAATAGTAAAGGCCGGGCCTTCTCCTGAAATAAGGTTTAAGTAATGAATTTCTTTCTTTAATAAAGGGACTAAAGGTAAGGACTTTCACCGTATTTGAACTGTATTTGAAACCGTTTTTGGACTTTTTTACTTTTTTATTTAGTTGACACTACACTCTAAAAACAAAAGAGTGAAATTCAATCCAAAAAGAGTGAATTAAGGAACCACTCCTAAGAAAGAGTGAATTTAACTCGGAGTGGAGAGAAAATTCACTCCAAATAGAGCGACACTTTATACACATGGAATGAAATATCGCTCTATTTGGAGTGAATTTTCGTTCCACTTCGGGTGAAATTTACTCTTCCTTAGGAGTGGTCCCTTAATTCACTCTTTTTGGAGTGAATTTCCCTATTTTGTTTTTAGAGTGTATAAAACACATTCGTGTTTGTGTGTCGTTAAGTCTCATCTAACTAACTGACTTCCTTAATAAAGTAAAGACATTGAAAAACATAATGAAATTCATCGCCCAGGGTTCCCCCCTCCACAAAGTTCACACGTCCTATTATGATAAACCATCCCTTCAAATTTACCAGTTATCACCGGTAACTTACTGTTACCACATCTAAATTTACTGAATATTATACGACTAAAGTGGTCAAGAGTTAATAAGTAGGGTTCAAATTTCAGCTTGGTTTTGAATATCCTGTAATTTGTACACTGTGAGTTTGTGTTTACTTTTGCAATCCAATCCTGTTCATACATATCACTCAGACGCTGGTTTAATGTTGTTCGAAGCCAACTACTTGAAACTTCACCACTAGTATTCCATACAAATGACATTCCCGATGTATCCAATATATCCTTTACTTTAAGAATCCAGGGCGAGATATACATATATATATATATATATATGTAATTCGTAAAAATTTATAAACTACATGAGCCAGGTTATGACCCTAGCAGCTGCTATCACACACCAAAATGAGACAATCCTTAATTCAACAGCTTTAATAACTTTGTGTCTCCCCAGCTCCCCACAAACCGTGCAATTAGGCCTTCTCTTACTTAAATTCAGAATCCTTTTACAAAACTTATTATGTAGGGCTTCAATTTGATTAATGTTATGGAAAAGCCATATTCCACGTAAGTTTATATAAAATAACTGGAAAGACAATTAAGTTGATGAAATAATTTAATGTAAATACCAAGCGGGAGACTAAGATTGTAGGATTTATGCAGCATACTAAATAGATCTCGTCTTGCCTGATTCACTTGTGCATTCACAGTTTTTAAAAAATCTATTATTGTAGTTAAAGGTGAACAGGTAAGCATAATCATCAACAATTTCTATATTGGTATCGCCAAATTTAAAATAAGGTGTTTTCTTTATTTTACCTTTGAAAAGGCCATGCTTTAGTTTTACTAACGTTTACCTTCATATGCCAAACTTTACAATAGTCCTTTACACCATTCAATGCATTCTGGAGTTCATTTTTATTTTCAGTGTAGTCTGCGTGTAATAAAGTAAACAATCTAATAAAGACTTCAACCTCGTCACAACTGAAAAATCCTTCATTGAAGCAGACAAATAAGGCAAACCGTCATAGTAACGGCTAAGAAATCTCTCGAAATCGTTTAAAAATATTGTAAATAGTACCGGGGACAAGTTTTCACCCTGTCTTACACCTATGTTACACTGGAAATATTGGGATTTTATTCTATCTTTGATAACAGCTGTCTCTGCGGTCTCATAAAAAGTATTGGTCACCTTAAGCACATTACCAGAAATATTGCAACTTAAGTTTAGACCACAACTATCTCTATCCACCAAGTAAAATGCCTTTTCATAATCAACAAAAGCACAATAAATTCTCCTTTTCTTACTGAGATAAAAGTCTACGATAGAATACAGAGTGAATATATGGGCCAGAGTTGAATGATTACTCCTAAAACCTGCTTGTTCATCACCAATCATACCAGTGTTACTAAGGTAAGTTCTTTTGCGTTCATTTAGGATTGATGTAAATAGCTTACCTAAACAGCTTAACGGAGTTATACCGCGGTAGTTGCCAACATCATTAGAAGAGCCTTTACCCTTATAAATTGGCATGATCAACCCAACGGTCCAGCTCGTTGGGACAATACAGGAGGAAAGAACAACGTTTAAACAATTTAGTTATAATAACTATCACATCATCGGTACTACATTTCAAAAATTATTGGTCATCCCCAGGAGATTTATTATCTTTTAACCCATTGTTTTTAGTTCTCACTTCATCGACAGCAATACATTTATTAAGATCAAGATTTTCAGAAGAAAAACAATCCGGGATAAATCTGTAGTAATATTTCAAGGCTGTCTTTTGAAGTCCACAAAACTGTAAACATTATCATTTCTTAGAATATGTTAAATTCTTTACATCCAAGGTCTGATAAGTGTTATGTCAGACAATTAAGGAATAAATCGCATTTGGCGAACTATTATTGATGAATAAACCGTCGAGACTCCAAATTTGGCAAAGTAACGGACGAGGCGAAGCAGAGTTCATTATTTTTTTTTTGGTGGGGGGGGGGGTTCGTCCAAATCCCCTGAACCCCCTGCATACGGGCATACGGGCCTGGTCTCTTCAAAGTATTTGCAACGACAATAATCGATGCCCACAAAACGACCTTTTTTGCTCCTCCCCGGTAAGGTATAGAATAATAGAACTATGAAACACCATAGGGCTCTTCTGAATTCTCTGTAGGGCTCTAAAGAGCAAAATGACGTGAGATACCTTTAAAGTATTCTTTCAACAAGGGGGCATATAAAACTACGATTCATAACAGATCGATCCTATCACAGAAGAAAAAGCAGGCAGATTACGCAGAGAAAATACTTAAGACCAAAAAAAAAAAACACTGGACCCACCATATCCTAACACCTCTGTGTTGAATCCTTCAACTGGGAAACTTTTCTTGATCGTAAACTGATTGCCGAATCATTACATCTTTAGCGTTGGTTTCTCGGTGCAAGTTGTCAACTCAATGAGCTTTTCCCCCTAAATAACCCAAATTTTTACCGATTGAACTCTAAGATTGCGGGGCCCTTGAGATCGCGGGGACCTGGGCCAGGGCCCAACCTGTGCCAGTGCGTAAAGACGGCCCTGTTTAAAACTCTGATCAATTACTTTTTATTCCGATTAAGTACGGCTTTTTTATTATTGTAATTCACGAGGGTAAAATGATGCCCTGGCCCATAATACCTGTTTTGTTTGAATGACCCTTTGGCCCAAATTTCGCTCCCATTACCACGCCCCCTTCTCACATACAAGAGGGAAAATGCTAGTATCAGACATAATGAATGCGAGCTATTGGTTAGGGCGAGATTGAAATGTAAACACTTTATTTGCGATAAAAGTTCGTATGTTAATTAGGAGATGTGTCGATCCAGTAGAAGAGGTTTAGTAATGAAATTTTCTTTGTAAATTCCAAAATGATTGCTTCAAATATCGCACAACACTAGGGTAGTAAAGACGAAACTAAATACGAAGGAAACCATCTCAAGAGAATTTTTGATAATAAGTTCTGCATCGTAACAGCAAAACCTATCTAGTAAACATTTTACCATCTTACACATACAACAACGTCATTTTTCTTTTTGAGTATATTTAGACAACGTGATTGCATCAGCTTTGTGATTTGCATACAAAAGAGATTTTTGTATCAGGCTCCAGTCAAATCAACAGGAAAGTAAATAGGCTATATCAGAAAAGTTTTGATTCAATCTTCTGCTTCAGAGGCGAGAACGTGTTGCAAACACGTGCTTGTTATGACATGCACCAGTTTTAGGCAACAAACAGATTGCATACAATTTCTTCTCCTGTGTGTGTATTTTTTCGCAAGGGCTTCTAAAAATAACTCATTACATTTAGAACAGTCAAAACTAACGTATAATGAACGTTTTTATAACCCAAGTCTGAAAATAGTTGAAAAAGCTGCCTTGAACTTTTGTAAAAAGCTATAATCATTTTGTACTTTTTTTTTTGTGGTGATTTGTATTCAAGGGATAAACCTTTGTAACACAAATCCTTTGTATACAAATCTTAGAGCTTATTTAAACTTTTTTGTTCCAATTTTCATTATCAAAAATTCTTAAGAAGCAACAGATTATTTTTCAAGGCCAAATGAGCATTAAGATTTAGCAGAAAACAAAAGAATTCTATTTGTGTAGTGCAAGAATGACATAAGGATTTTAATTGTGCTGTCTAACATTTTGAATCAATAAACGTTATCATTTAATATCTCAACAACGGAGTATGTCAGAGCGGTCGGAAAGGACCATTTTTTATTCCTTGCCGAAGGAGGAGTCCATGCAATCCTGCTGGCGTGTGTATGTATATGACTGTGTATATGTTTGTGACGCTTAACTTGTAAACACCGTATCTCAAGTTAGAATGACGGATAGTTTTCATACTTTGCAAAAAAACTTGCCATATTTACAAGAGAAACAGTATAGCTTTTGGTGGAGGTCAGGGGTCATTTGAAGTCACCAGAAGTCAAAAGCCGAAACCCTTGTAAAAAGATATCTCAAGATAATGATAGGGACTTTTCATATTTGTCATATAAATTTGTCATACAAGGCTAAAGAACACTATTGCTTCTGGTTTAAGCCAAAAGGTAATCTGAGGTCATCAGAAGTGAAAACCTTGTAAAATGCTTGGAAACACGATATCTCAAAAAGGGTGACGTCATGGGCTCTCATACTTAGTGTATAAATTTTTGACATTGGCTACAAAGTTTTCTTTGTTTTTGATGAAGATTAGACTTCATATAGGGGTCAACATAGGTATAACGGTAAAAACCTTTTGAACACATAGCCTATCTCATAGAGGGAAAAGGATAGGTCTCATATATGGTAGGGATGCTCAACACTGAGCATCAGAAGCCTATTACTTTTCATGGAGGTCAAAGGTCGTTTGAGATTCGTTGAAATCAAAACGTTTTAACCTCGTCACAGCAAGCCAAACTGTGAAATCTTCTTTTAGAGTCATAAGAGGTCAAACAGAGGAATCTTGTTAGCAGTGTTTATTTTATGTACTATAAATAGTTCATGTCAAGGATTTTCGTACTGGCACCGCTGATCACCCCTTAACTTTACATCAGTTGCCATTTAAGGAGGGGCCGATTAGGCCATATCCTAGGGCTCCGCTCTCAAAAGGGCCTCGCTCTCTAAGAAACATTTCGTACATCGTTCACCAGCACAATTCATGACTATCACATTATGTTTTCAAATATATACTTGTCATCTGAAGACAAAACTTTTCTAATTTTCGAACAAAGATACACAACATGAAATATATTTTAAGAAGTAGTAACTAATTATGATGCAGCTGGAAAATGGGTATTAAAGGCATTTTCCAGTGGCATTTCACAAGGGTCTCATTTTAAAAAGAAAAATTTTCCAATTAGTGTCCTCCAAACCCCGTAGCATTATTCTTTTCCTAACTCGAGATATCTCATATTAAAGAGTGCTTATTTTTGTCAAGAAATACCTCCAGTTCTTATCAAGGTCACAGATTGTTATATTAAGTGGGCACATTGTCTCAGATTCCCTTTGTTTCTCTTTATAATCGAATGTCCTATTTGTCCTTGAAATTTGATACTGTTGGAATGTTTCAATATGTTTCCATGTAGATTTAGCACAAATCTACATCATATGTAGGGCATAACAAACAAAGTTGCTAAATATTCCCTACAGCGGCATTAATATCATAAAGAAATTCAATTCTATGTCAAATTAATGTGCCGCGATGACATCACAGTTTTCCCATAATGCACTTCATCTTGAGAAAAAATTGCATTTCTTTAAAAATTTATATCTTCCAAAAGCTGCAAGCTATTGAGATGCAGTTTTCACCTCCTAAAAGAGAAATATTTGCTGCATTTTTTTTTAACTTACTAAATTTTGTCTCTGGAAAATGCCTTTAACACTCTGATTGAACTAAATATATACGATTTATTCAGGACGTCTCATCCCTACTGGCCTAGGGCCCCAGGTACCTTTGGGAGAAGCCAGTCGCCCCAAGTTTATTTTCAAAAATCCGCTAAATCTTACATATCTCCTCTTATTTCTCTCACAAGTATTTTTTGTAATGTTTCCTGATAAAATCATTAAATATTGAAGGTAAACCAAGGAGTTATTCTGCAGAAATTTAAGAAATAAGTGACAAAAATATTGTCACGTGATTGATATGAGCCGTTCCTGAATTAGTGTCCCGGGGTACACTAACTCAAATGGGGGGGGGGGCTGCATTTTCCCTTTAAATTTGTCCTTATATTTCAAGGACGATGAAACCTAATGAGTCATGACATACACAAATCAATATTGACAGTCTTCGAACCTGATATCCTTTCAGATAAGCTATTGCTCACAGCAGACAAATTTCTCACATGTACTTGATTACAATATAATTATGCTATGGTTCGTTATCATAGTGGATCATGTTGGTTATCATAATTCGGTAATTTAAATAAACACATGTCGGCAGAATTACGATGGGAC
This sequence comes from Holothuria glaberrima, assembly GCA_009936505.3. Taxonomy (NCBI): domain Eukaryota; kingdom Metazoa; phylum Echinodermata; class Holothuroidea; order Aspidochirotida; family Holothuriidae; genus Holothuria; species Holothuria glaberrima. The sequence goes on along the minus strand of WURT03075713.1, from coordinate 1,455 downwards.
AAGGGTAGCTTCTCCCACTTTTTCCAGACATTGAAAAACAGTGAAAATAATAAAAAAAATGAACGAAAGGAAGAGAAATAAGAGAAATCATGAAAGAATTTTTTTATATTGTGGTCAAATTTCTAATGCAAAATGAAGGAAAACATTACTTTCAAATATCATAACAATATACCAGAATACATTATCCAGTGAGTACTTATGAACACAGTAGCGGAGCTCAAAGGTGGGGAGGCATTTTTTTTATTAAAACCTTTGTTAAAGGTACCTTAATTAAAATTTCTTCGAAAGTATCAGCGTTGGCTCCTCACACTTTTATGACGTGAAGCCCTGAAATACTGTAAATCACTCAGAGTACTAAATGTACATCCCTGTACGCATATGTATGGTCCTTGCATGCGGAATTCAGAAACCTAGCTACCTGTGTTTTGGGGATTCACAATTTTCAATAAATTTTCCGGTGTGCTCCTAGTGAGGTCAAGATAAGTCTCTTTAGTATACTGTTGTCCGTAGTAGAACTTTTGTGGGATTGCCTCTTTATTAAGTTCTGTACAGGAACAGTCCTTGGGTAAATACCTATTTCAAAACAACCCTTCCTGCTGTTCACATTCTCCACCAATTTACACTATCCTCATAAAATTTACCGACACTTTAACATCTAAATTTGAAATGACGATAAGACTGAACTTAATTCATTAGCATTTCCAAGGTGGTCTGTTTAAAGGGGGAACATTTAATCTGATCTCCCGAGGTCAAGCTCTGGGACGCATGGTGTCCTTTGGGGAAGTAACTCCTGAAGGGGGGGGGGGCAGAACTCCTTCTGGGTAATGTTTGGGTTCGCCCAGTGGCTCTTCGTCAGAGAGTCGAGGGGACTTTTGAAAAAAAAAATAGCATTTCCAATAAGGCCCACACCTGGGGACGAAGAATTGTTTCTAGAAATGGTTGAGAATGGGGGCAAAAACCTTCAAATTTAATCAAAAACAATTCTCGGGAGAACCCTCAGTCCCCAGTCTCCTGCTTTGTGCCCTCGGCCTTGTGGTTCAAAGGCTTAGCTGGCCACACCTTACGAAGAAGCAGACTCAAATGAAAATTGCTTTCCTTTTATGATTTTACTGGGGACATCCATGGCTATGTCTCTGTAAGAACTACCCATGACAACATTTTATTTCCATTGGAAAGTATACTAAACCATCACACTCAACCTTTCATGGTCCTAACAAAATTACGCTTTAACCTGTATTTTCGAAACTATATCCTGGTCTTCACAGCAGTTAAACACTTGAGGGGTCCCTTGACCCAACCATGTACAAAAATGAAACATAGAAGGAATAATAGGTAAACATGAAAAGTAGGAAAGTCTTTGATAACATTGCTTTCAAAAACTTAAAGGCCTGTATACACGAGCAACATTTGTAAAACATTCTCAAAACACTTCACTTGCAACAAACCCAAAACACG
>WURT03075692.1:0-13250 GCA_009936505.3 Holothuria glaberrima | reverse complement strand
ATATATAATTATATATTATTATATATTATATATAATTATATATATATTTATATATATACATATAAAATACGTGATAAATGACGATTTCACCTCTAATGGTACAACAATGGGAACAAAAATGGCACCCAGCTAGGCTGACATTTTTATGGCCTGTTTGGAAGAAAAAATGATTTCCACTTTCCCCTCTAAACCCATCCACTACTACTGTTACATAGATGACATTTTCTTTATCTGGCCACACGGTGAGACGGCAGTCCTAAACTTTCACTCTTTGATCATCAATTTCCATGACAGTATCTCATATACCATTGACCACTCCAACCGTGCTATTCCCTTCCTAGACGTTCTTGTCAAACTTGAAAATACCCGTATCTCTACGTCCGATAAACTAAAAGCTTACAGATAACCATCAGTTCTTTAATTTTCATAGCTTCCATCCCCTCCTCCTATATTTTCTAGCAAAGGTCTGAGAATCAAAAGAATCTGCACCAGTGTTGAAAATGTCGAATATCAGCTCACCATTTTTATTGGACATCTTCTCTTTAGCGACTATCCCTTCAAATTAATAACTAATGAAATTTCCAAACTCTCGAAGTACACTCTTCCAGACCTCTTACAATACAAAACTAAGCCCCATGACACTTGTATCCCCATGGTGTTTTACTATCATCCTGTTACTGAAAATTTGTCTAAAATGCTACGTAGCGACTTCGGAATTCTCAGTAAAGGGGAATCCCTTCGCCCCTTTTTCCAAACCTCCTCTTCATCGGAAAAGGCAAACACCTAATCCGAAGTCTATCCTTACTTTTTCCCTCTAGGTTTCGATAGTACGGTTAAATTCAAATTCAGAAAACCACGCTGCCAAATTTGCAACGTCATCATTTGCGAAACCTTTTTAAAGCCACCCGGTAACAACTTTACCATTAAACCACCAACCTTACATGTGACCCACAAACTGTCATTCACATCCTTTATTGTACCAAATGTCAACTAGGTAACTACATGGGAGAAACCGCCACTCCTTTTTGGTTGAGATTCAACAACCACAAAAAAACCATCCGAGACATATGGAATGGCTTCCCCGTGGCGGAGCATTTCAATTCAGGAAATCACAGCATTCACGATATGAAATGCATCCTCGTAGCTTCCGGATTCAAATTCACTTCGAAAAGAAAAAACAAGAACTGAAGTGAATCCTCCGACTAAAACCCTTTAAATTCGACCTAGGCAGAGATTTTTGGCCTACTTTAGGGATATTCCTTCCTTGACTCTTTGAAACTTAGTCATTGTAGTTTTTACGGTAGCTACATTGTAACAATCGAAAACAATTTTCAAGTTTTTCTCTACTTTATATTTTTAAGTTTTTTCATCGAAATGGCTTAGAATGTTGCTCGCTTTCATGGTGTCTTTTAGGTACACTTTTTAACTCTAAAACATTCCATTTATTCAGATTTCCTTTGTTCCTGTCAGTAGTAAAATCTAACATTTGTCAAGTTTTCTTTTACTAACACAATCGATATAATTTTTTAAGTCTTACCTTCCAGGCCCTTCACCGACGCGTCTCTCTTCTTTGACGGTCAGACGTCCATTGTACTACCTTTGAAGCTAAGACCGGGTCGTACGCAAGCATCGATAACTCACTTCCCGTGCATTGGCAGTTACAGCCAGTATGCCAAATTGCAACGCAATGACGTCACGTTAAGAACCTCTTTAGGACGAAACGCGATGCGCGTCTTTACTTTTCTATTATTTCATACGTTAAAAACCCTGCGACGTGATTCACTTTATTATGCTCGTGTCATTTTGCTTTTAAACGCAAACTGTCAATGTGTGTTTAGATTCAAAATTTTCAATAGTCACTGTAGAAGGCCTCCGGCGGGGCAAAAATAGTTGACGTTAACGAAAACAGTACTCTCTATTGTGGTTTTTGGTTAATCTTTTTCGGACTTTCATCTACGTTTGTATACATATATATATATATACATCTATATATATATTCACATATATAGGTAAGTATATATCTATACATATATATATATATATATAAGAAAAAGTTCCTGTAGATCTACCCAAATATCCTGAAGACCCCTGTTATATGTATATATATATATATATATGTATGTATACATTTCTCTAATTCCCACCTTAGGGTGATAGAAGTTGTTGAAAAGTCGACCATAGGGCGAAAAAATGGGGCGAAAAAACGGATTCCTCTTAACGTTTTCACACTTTTAATATAGGAATACGTAAACGTATGTCAACGTCCTTTCAAACAAACAATCTATATGCAATTACTTCAAAGTCGACGAATTTACGGATACGTATCTGTTAACACGTATGGATGGCAAGCCATTGAAATATTTTGATTATATCTTTGAGACGTTAGAGAGAAATATATATTATATATATAGATATATATATATATATATATATAGATACATAGACAGAACTGTTTCGATCTTGTTAGATCTCATCAGTGCAGCTCAGAGTAGGTTTCAAGATTGAATTACAAAACTGACACGAGCATTGCGTCAGTCCAGCCCTTCACGGTACACTGCCTATGAATACAAGAGTGCACAAGCTCTAAAGAGCGTGCTATGCATACAGCAAACAGTATTGCCTCTTGGCAAAAATGCAAAGACTACACAAGCAGTGTGCCATCTTGAAATCAGAGAGTGCTCAACAAAACAAGGTCTTACCATAGCACTTCTATGTTAAGGAGCGTAAATAACTCAATCTGCAAATAGAACTGTTTCGGTCTTGTTAAATCTCATCAGTGCAACTCAGAGTAGGTAGGATTCACCGAACACTTGCGCCCCATCCGCATTCAAAGTGCTGGATTGCCGGTTGCTACCCAATTCAACCCTCCCGGTCATACCATTGATGTTTTAAAGGTTTGCATATTAAAATGTTGTGGAGGAGAAGGCACAGAAAGTTCATGGAAGAGCGTTTATATACCAGCTCGAGACTCTTCACCACAACGGCATCAACTCCTCATCGCGATCATCTCAACTTCCCACTTTGACTCTGTATCTATATATGTATATATATATATATATATATTATTTAATACAGCGTTGACTGACTCATTCATATAAAGTCGCTACGTCTATCTACCTATCCTGTATATATATATATATATTTATATATATATATATGTGTATATATATATATATATATGACATAGGAGATGCCAGCGAATATCTTTAGAGATGTCATGTTGCGATATTTTGAAATGGTCATCACATCATCTTCAGGCAAATGCAAAAGTACACACGAACACAAGCAGTACTATATAGTAGATGAGGTATGCATGGATAGACTTGGGAAGCTTGACAACAATGGAGCAAAGAAAATATTAGAGCAACTATTTTTTTCTTTGTTCCATTGTTTTAAAGCTTACCATGTGTGTGTGTAAATGAATATGAAAAAAATTAATTTGTATATTACATCATTCAAATTGTCAATATAAAACTTTAATGTATTTTCTGTACAGCTATACAACGGCAGTAATATCTCTCCACCTTTGCCACAAGCCGTCAACGTTACTGACAAGGACATCATAAAAGTGAATTGTTCTGAGGGTGCTATTCCAGAAACGAGTTGTCACCGTATTAAGAAAGGTGTGAAAACCTTTGAAATACCACGAAGAAGTTAGTATACCCTCTTGCACAAAATTCTACCATGCTCTGAGTATAAAATTGACAGCTAGTACCATTGTAGTTTGCCTGTGTTTTGTACATCTGAGGCAATATTTTCGATAAAGCAATGGATTGATTCAGATATACTTCACTAAAATACTTTCATTTTGGCGTGTTAATCATGCAGCATGACTTTCGTAGAGACTAACTGTAAAGATGGAATTGTGTTTATTCATGCCAAGTACAGAAGGGTCTGTTCAAATGCTACCATTGAGTTGTTACATAAAGAGAAGTAGTCTTATCGAAAGCCACATAAGTGGATGCACTGAAAGCCCCAGAGCAATAAGAAACTCGCCAAATCTTACTTCGTAGCATACTTTAAAACGGCTGGTTAGATTCATTTGACAATTGTTTAAAATGACAACACGTATTGTGGTAAAGTTCAAATTTCATCTGCAGATTATTACAAATAAATTTTAAACAGGGAACTTTTAGAAGACAATAAAAGTAAAAGTTAAAGCAGGTTAATTTCAGAAGTTAGGCCCTAAAAGAGAAAATGGTGCTTTCCAAAAAAACACACACACGTGTATGCGCTATAATTGAAATATCAGATAAACTGAAATAAAAAGACGAAATAGAAACGTAACGAGATATTCCACAATCTAAGGTCCCTTCTGTTTATTCACTTTTGTAGGATTATGCAATAAACTATCTTTTGTAAAGTTTATGTGTACAATAATTCTGTTGTTTTATACAGACCTTTCTCCGTGGTTTACTTACGATTTCGAGGTTTCACCAAAGCACCATTTGTGTCACATCGCGTGCATAGAACAAGGCCACGTCTGTATCGTCAACATAACTTTACACGTATCTATAAGGGAAACAAGTACACCATCTTCCATTGTTCACACATCTACTTCATCTGGTTTTCCCAGTAAGAATGAAAGCGGAAATTTAGTCACAGACAAGCCTGATACATTCCCAGTGATAACTTTCACTGGAGTCCTTATATTTATTCTGCTAGCAGTAACATTTGTAGTTTGTGCTTGCATACTGTTTGCACGATCGAAGTCAAATTCTCGGTCTAAGAAAATAATTCCATCACTGAACTCGCCCTCTAATGCTGTTATTCCAATTGACCCGATATACGAACTTGTTAATAAATCTTCACAAGGGCTCAAGACAAAGGATGGTGAATCTGTGCCCTCGGATCGAAAGGCCCCATATCCTAAAAACTGTTATTGTGAGGTTAACAGGGAAGGGAAGGAGGAGTCGACAACTCAACAGGCTAACACCGACAAAGTAGAGAGTTCAATTAGCAATGATTTTAACGTAGCTACGGGGTCGGTGGAAAATATGAATGTAAGTGACAGTACCTTTTATTATGTGCTAGATAAAGGAGAAAAATAATCACAAAAAATCAAATGCACCTCCTTCTTGTAAAGCTCTGTTTGTGATCCCATTGTCTCCCAGCCATATCAGGTCTTAAAACAACCTAGGCTCTCGGACAATAATGCAGTCAGTGACATTTTAACTTCTGAAGCTCTCTATGCAGTTATTGGGAAGGATAAAGGAAACAAATGATTCAAATATATCCAATGATAGTGAGCTTATTCCCATACAAAAACACAATTATGGATTCATAAAAAACATTTGATACCTTATACGTTCGTATACTGGTCGGAGTCATCGCTCAACAGAAAATTGGTGGACAACAGGAATCTACATTTTGGCAAGATAAGATTTCAGATGCTTATTGCGGGTGCAGTCACGCAGAGAATAGTAAACACTGCATGAACACCGATGTGGTTACGGAAGTTAAGTAATTACACATGAACTTAACATGCGAACATCAGCTGAATATCGTGAAGTATATCATCACGATATGTGTATTAAAATGATTGAATGTTCAGCAGCTTTATACGAGAATAGTATGTAAAATGCTGTACACAAATATAATCTCCACCATCTGAATGAAAATTTGATGTGACACCTGTAGTTTTATGGAATGTATTGTCTGGCTAAAAAAAGACAAAAATCATTCCCCTTTAAGAGTTGTGACGTATGGTTTACTCTCTAATCAGCTTTCTTAATTTTAGTCCAACGAGAAAACACTTTTTACGAGTTTCTTGCGTATTTAGAATACCTCCCGTCACTCATGATCCTACCTGCACGTTAAAATAATTGTTATTAGTGGTAAAAACTTCATTAGTTGCAAGAAAAAAGTCACTCTTGTTAGGAATGAATGTTTCATTTCTCAACTACAGCCTTCTTGAAAAGTGTCAATATAAATCAGTGCCAAACATTCTCTCTTTTACATTTGTATATCAATACCAATACCAATATCAATACTATTATAACATCGATATTTTCTGCTGGAATATTGACACAATTTCAACCTGCTTGATTAAGTGTTTGATTATGTAAGCTCTTGTTCAGTTCAGTTATTTTTACGGACAATGGGTTGAGTGTGAAGTTTGCTTTTAATCTTACAGTAGCCTGCAACGCTTACTTTCTCTTTCTTTTTCAACTTTTCAATTGAGCATGTTATGTCGTATAATAGTCCTATTGTATTTGTATGAGGTACTACCTTTAAGCTAAAATATGGAAGAACAATAAATAGCATGCAGAGAGTTATATCACTTCTCCGTCGACGTTTGACTAAGCTTAGTAGTTGTGTGTCAACCGTTCCTACTACGTGAGTGTTCAGTAAGGAAATCATCCTGTCTCTCTTAAACTGGTGTAAGTTTTTTTTTATGTCATAGCCCGTCGTGAAGGTTGTGCAATATCTACGAAGAAGCCACGTCTTCGTTTTTGATAGCCTTAACCTTGTCTTCATTAGACAATAAGCCTATAAAAGGTATTTAATAAGTTTTCCCCCATCTGGGAGAACTCCTGTTTTCCCCCAAACAGGTCTTGATCTGTTCAAGATTAAATGTTAGGGCTCTTACAGCAAAGACGGGAACATGGCCTGGATTTTTTATTTCTCTTACTACGAGCATTGGATTGAGAAAAGGTATCCTGCTTTTATCCAATTTGGTTCATGTATAAAACTTACACAAATCTGACTTAAACATAGCTTTTACGAATATCATAGCACTAACGTAGAGAAGGTTTCTTCTTTAAAGAGTAAAGCCAGTCAATGACCTGCAAATTGGAGGACAGATCCCACACTTATTACCATGATGTCATTTATTTACGTAATACCTACTTACCTAAACAAAGAATACGCCACTGCTTATAATATGCATTAGGTCATCCTGCGAATGGTTTGTCAAACTTGTTTGTAATTAAATAAGTATAATTTTGAATTTAACCAATTCACTTGGAACGTATTTGCTTACACGTTGCAGACATGATAGACAACAAAGCTCCAATTTAATCATGTACTTTAACTTCAAAATGAGAAAAAAAATTTGCCGAGAACCAATATCAATATCACATAACCCCGACGTCGTGTTTTTACAAGATGGCAACTACATTTAAAATGAAATTTATTCGTAAATTTAGAATTTTTTGACGTTTGCTGAACACCTGTGCAATAGCCTAATGAAGGAAAGTGTTTGATTTGTATTAAAACGTGGTCTAAGTGAACACGATCGCAAGTGCAGCAGGAATTGATTTTTTGGCATAAGCATGAAATGAAAATAGTAAAGAAATAAAACAGTCGGGGTGGTCTGTCTTTATTGCAAACTCCTATTGTACAGCTGTAAACAATGCATATGTATTCGGATAGCTCATTCTTGGTGGTTATTCAATTGCAATATAGGGTAAAAACCCTGAAATAAATTTGAAAGGGGTGTTCTTTATTTGCCTAAGAGTGTCAACTTGGACCACTATTACGTGCAATTACTTTGTTTCTACAAGGTATTCTTACTAAAGTTTAAAAGATTAACGGAAACCTACCCAAGGTCACAACAATGTTTACCACTGCATGTATCATAAGATGGATTTATTGTTAAATTAGTTACATGTTGTTGATTACTACTATCATCTCAAAAATTGCTCAATTATTGATCCTGTTCGTGCTTCTGTAGGAACGTGCAAACAATCTAATCTAAAGTTAACACTATTCATCAGTCTTCAGAGCAAGCCATAGCCAAAGGAAACGGGGGTAGCGGAAATCGAGTCCCTCAGAACAATTTTTATGTCTTAAAGAAGTTTACGTTTGTATTGCCTTTACGCAATTTTGTACCCCTTGAAAAGATAACCTCTAGCCATCTTTTTCCCTTTCAGTATATTGTCTGGCTACAAGCCTGCTTCAGAAACTTTCAACAGTAAACAATACATGTGTAATTTATCCTACTGTTTTACTAGTTAATTAAACATTTAGGAGGTGGCTCGTTTGGGGAGGGGGGCTGCTTCCTAACCTTTATTACCTGTCTTCTCTTACAGATCATGAAAGGAATATGTTGAAAAATTATACCTCCAACTCAGGAGTGGCGCTAGGATTTGCAAGTCTAAGACACCAACGTGATGCATCATGGTCATCCGTACCCTTCATCTGTAGTCAGATAGCCCTTCAGATCAGACCGAATGGCAGCGGGGATGTGAGCGCAAGTTACCAGCTGGTTATGCTCTGATCAGTTCACCCGAAAACCTGGAGTCAAATGTGGCTAACACCCAGTGCTCCTTTTAATAAATCACAAATTTAAGGTCATCCATCAATTGTTTGAGACTACTCATCGCATTCTCAACGAATCTCAAGATAAAGAAAGAGAACTACAAAACAATCAACAGAGTACGATAAATCACATAGTGTACGTTTTTCTCAACAAATTTTATTTCTCAGGAAATGTATCACCCCAAAATGCATGAAGGCACATCCTTGGTTCATATCGTGAAGCAAACTAATTTTTGTTCCACGCTATATATAAGTAACAAACATGTTAAGTAAAAAGTATTTTATTTTACCTTAACAATTCAAACTTGATAACTGTCTGTCTGTCATTTACGAAGCTAACAAACAAACAAACAAACGGGGCAAACTCCAGGACGAGGAAGGGGGACAGCGACCCGAAGGACCGACAGCACCGATGCCGTCGAGGGGTTGGTGGGGGTGATTTGAAGAAATCCTGTGTACTACACCATGCCAATGCTGGGCATATATAAAATGTGTATATACTAGAGGAACATAGTTTCGCGCTGATTAATGTTTACCCGGAGTCTAAACAAGCCAGTGAGCCACAACTAAAAAAAGGTCGTGACCGGCTCGACTTAAACCAATTGGTTAGAGACTGGGCTGTAAAACCTCATCTAACTTACTAACCCGGAATCTAAACTCTGAAATTGTTAAGCGAGTGAAGCGCACGAAATTTTTTTAGGTAAGCTTGCACTAAAAATCTGACTACTTATTTAAAGCTTGTATATGTCCATTGTCCGGGTAGTTAGGCCCTATAGGGCATAACTCACATTACAGGCTTACTTCTCTACCCAAGTCACTAGCCGTACCGCTCGACAGGCACAAATGAACATCTACTATGTTTAGCGAAATGAGATGAAAGTCCCGACATTTACGTAAATCCGTGTAATCCTCTTACTAACTTACTTGAAGAGGTAGAAAGGGTTTGTACTATATTTAGCTTTAAAAAACGGAACTGAGGAAGAGCGATACAAAACATTTTGTATTTTCTCACAGAAATGACCCTTTTGAAAGCCAAAACAAGTAAACCGACAATGGGTAGCCACAGAATTTTCCCGACAGGGTTCGGGCCCAAGTCAGAGAACTCATGTTCCAACAGCCCTAATTACGAGGGGATGGTGAGAAGGGGACATGAAAGAGGTTAACTATTCCATGCCATTGCAGGGCATATTTTGCATATTATCCCTTAATACTTCAAGGACCGTGTTAGGCACTGATAGTGTTCTTTTGAATCTGAATCGTGAAATTGCAAAGCGAGCAAAAAGTGTGCCTAACAACAACGGAAAACTCTGTAGTGTACCATTGATACTTACGACTGAAGTATTGCCATTCTTTCCATGTAATGACTGAATTGAAGTATTTTATAGTGTTTGTTCTTGTCACATTTACTCCAAATGGGTTGAGCGTGCAGTTTGCTTTTAACTTTATTGTATCTTGCCGCACTCACTTTCTCTTTCCTTTTTCACTAGTTCATTTTAGTGTTATTTGGTGCATCAGTTCTATTGTAACAAGGTAACAACCTTAAAGCTAAAAAGCAATAGTAGGTCGACTTATGACTTATCTCTGCTGTTTATTAACCGCGCCTACTATGTGAGCGCACAGTAAGGTAATTATTAAGATGTCTCTCTACTAAAAGGATATTAGTCTTGTATAAATAGTTGCCCGTCGTGAGGCTCAAAGCATCTGCAGTATAGGATCTAGGCCTACCTTCAAATACTAATAGCTGAGAAACAGTTTCGGAAATTCCCCCTTGGAGAATCCATTTTAACTCCGATCAGGAGAAAAGCTGGTCATAACAACGCTATACTGCCTATCTGCCCACAATTCCACGTTTCCTTTGTTAAAGTTTTATCACCTGTTTAAGACAAGGGAAACACATGACACCACCTTGTTCAAAGTGCTGGAATAACGTTTAGACAGTTCATCTGATCATTAAAGGTAAAGAAAGATCCCTTGCAGAAGTAGTTTTTCCAAATATTGTTTCAATTTTATAAAACATAACTTGAACGACAACTACTATGAAAATCAATAATGCTTCCAGACACACTCTTTATTCCATTCATTCCTACTACTGGTTGAACAAACAAATGGGAGTACTTTAATATATGAATATGCAAAAGGCAGCACAACGAAAGCACCAATCTGTACATGATATCATGCATGATATGAAGTCACGAGACATCTAACCCTAACCTTATTTCATGTTTCCTCCCTAACCCTAACTTTGTGACTTGATATCATGCATGATATGGTCGTCTCGAGATGAGAATGTGACACATTACAAAACAAAATGTGATGATTGGTGAACGAAAGGTGCCCACGGATATGCCAGCTAACGAAAACTGGACACATTATTTTTACACATTAGCCTAATTTCGTACTTGAAAACTGAATGTAAAGTACCACGGAGGTAATATCCGAAAGGTTTTATTTGGGGATAGTAAATGGAAGGGACTAATTTTCGTTATAGCCCACCTGAAGAATTTCGAATTTTTTGCATGATTCTCTAAGCAGACCCAAAGGAAATACGAGTACTCCTAACTCTATAACCCCACGAGACTGGCCATCGATATAATATTTGAGTACTACCCCGAGGAAAAATATTGAACAATTCTTGAGTCATTCAAATCCTGGATGGTCAACGGTATTAACTTAGTCTGACACCTGAGATGCTTACCCCCCCCCCCGTCGCAAGGTCATACTTTCTCTGTTACGTTTTCCAACTGAACTATACATAGTTGACTTGATTCAACCAGGTAGCTGTAATTCAACAGAAACAAATTCTTTTACATTTTTATTTCACTAAACAACACATATGTCATTGCCTACGTTGTGTATTACAGAGGCGTCGGAACCGCTACTACAGGTAAAGCATCCACCGTATCAGTGTTCAGCAAGTATTAAAAAAAATAATAGTAAAATAATAATAATAATAAAAAAATGGAAAAGTGAAGATAAGAAAAAAAAACAATTATTCTCCCATTCTCCGATACTAGCCTACAGTGTAATTGTGAGGGCGCCATGTAGGGAGTTCCTTCAAAAGTTGACAAATTTAGCACCAGAATGAGTCTAAAGACACGCAATAATTCAAAAATTTCTCAAATTTTCCTTAGACCCCTCCCCATATAAGTCACCGCCAGAACCCATTTATTATTTTGAGCAAAATATTGCTTTGCGATCACTTCCTATCAGTAGCCGAGAGACAAAACTACAACTATCAGAGAGAAAAAACTATAAACATATTTTTCAAAACTTAGTCAAAATTGCATGGGCAAATTATACGTTTGTTATCTAAGTTGTGAGGAAAAAGGTCAGAATAATTGACTTGGGTAGCAGACTGTAGCTTTTATCCTCAGATTTATTATTGGGGATTTTCACTCGTCCAGTTAACACGATTTGACTGATTGAAGGAATGTGGACCATCGGATCATTATCGGATCAATCCTGAAAACTCCTGCTGGTATTAGTCTTCTCTGTGCGTTCGATGTCACCATTTAGCATCGCGTATATAAGCCTGTATTGTATCATTACAATAATTGCCTGTCTTTTCATTGCCGTGGTAATTGCGCTTAATTTGCCCTTGAAATTCGAAGACCCAGGCAAATTTGAACTGGAAGTCACCAAGAATGGTGCAACGTCTTTTAATTGGTTGTCAAATTTATTATACCGTTCTCGTTTCTTGGTTTTCTCAATTGTAATTTTTTTTTGAAAATTGGAAAACGTCCCAGAAAGCTCTTGTCAGTCAACTGTGGGATTTCTACCTCGAACGGAGGGATCAGTCACGCCCACGAGGAAAATCATACTTCTGATGAGGTCCTAAATCAGGTAAAGGATTTGGAGCATTATTTACACACTTAGGAGTCACTGGCGACTAATAAAACTAAGAGAGAAGTGTCTTCCAACACCAATAGTTTTACTTTCCTAGAAAATGACGACCCACAAGCGAAAGATGAAAAGGCGACGGAAATTGTGACTTACGGTTATGACGTGGACGACGGGTGCATGCATGTCGACAAATGTTGAGGATAATGTCAAAACGACGGATCCAGAAGGTGAGAATATATCTCTCCTTGACAAGGCAAGACAAAATCAAAATGAAAAATACAGAAGAAATAGAAAGGCGACCATTACCCTAGCTGCCCTCGTCGGTGTCGACCTTGTCTTTTGGTTTCCGTACTATTTGTGTGCTATTATTGGATCCTTCTGCGACGATTGCATTTCCGATACGGTATGGGAGCTCGCCTGTCTCCTGTTTGATATTTCGGCTATATATCCTTCCATTTTTTATGGAGAAATCCTATAACATATTACATGATGAACGAATATATGGATAAACATTTGCATTTTTCCAGTGATAGAACATTGAGTGAAATCACGACTCAGGTGATTCCACACGGAAAACATTTTCCCACTCTGACCAGACATTAAAAAATTGATTATGATTGAAGTCTATACCGCTGACATATTTTCTACTTTTAAGTATTCTCTTAAAACACAAAAAAGAGGATAAAGTAGGTCTTACAGACTTAAGTTAAGTCTACATTTATAAACATGATACTTAAATATTAAAGCTAAGTAATTAAGTAAAAAAATAGTCCTTACATTTATATAAACTGTAAAGTTTCTACGTCATACCAAATGCAGTAACGAGCAAAACGTTGAATATGGGTCCCCAAAAGACTAAATGGGATAACGCAAAAATGGTTCCACTGGTAAACTTACATCTAATAATCAGGTAAAAATTTATACGTATGGCATGTCTGCATGACTGTGGGCTTATGTTATGATGTTGACAAAATACTCTTAAACTCTGTGCCTTGTGTAAAAGATTAAACCAAGTGCAAGTTGCAAGGGTATAAAATCATTCCTTTCCCTTTGATCCTTTTGCAGGTATATTTCATATAACACCTATGTATATAACGTAATTTATGTATTGAATGGATAGAGTATCGCTTAACCTATTGCTT
>WURT03075681.1:0-13251 GCA_009936505.3 Holothuria glaberrima | reverse complement strand
GGCATCATTTCGGCAACCTATTGCTTCCGTCGGGGCTTAGAGTAGCTGGCCCCTAGTCAGGGCGCTTGGCCCCCATGCCCGTAAATCTAAGCACTATCCCTGGCTGAGCCTGCATGCAGTTTTTCCTTTGGGCAATTAAAGTATACCCCCAAATATTGAAACATTTGGCACCGTGTTGCATCTTGCCCTCCTCCTCTTAGACTCCTCACTAGGATAAAAGAAAAGTTTTAGACCAGATATCCCCCACTTACAAAATCAAATCGACGCCCCTGGTTATTGGTATTTTGTAGTTTTATGAACTACGAAGGCATGGTGACTTTTTAAGTGATAACCCTTGGACAAAATGTCGTACATTCACTATATGCTGTCGGTACATTTACCTTATTTTCACCCCTGCCCCCCAACTTCTATCACCCCAGTTACGCTACTGATGTAATTCACAGCTATTCTTTCAACCTTTGTTTTCAAAAGCTATGAGACTACTACAGCCTTAAGTTCTCTCCCTTCAATACAATTCCCACATCGATTATTTTTAGTATGATCTTATGTTTGAAAACTGTAAAAAATTGCGATTTTCATTTTCAACGCGTATCCAATAGATATAAGGATAATTTTATAGCTTTACTCTCATAGGCTAACGTCTGTTTATTTTAGATACCGGTGCCTTCAAATTTGCATTGCGAAACTTTGCTCTCCTGTATCCTCGTCGAGGTGCAGCTAAGCACCACACAAGGGATAATAAAGTGGTGATACCTCTGAAAGGAACAAAAGGACTTGCACAAATTTTCATGGATGCTCAAAACCAGAATTTTGTGGCCACTTCGCGTGCACCAGTGATGACCTTAGCAGGAGCTACTCACCCTTTTCCATTTATTGCTATAGAAAATGGAAATATATATATATATATATATATATATATATATATTGGTCATAATTATAATTTTGAGGCACCCAAAGCCCACTGAACTGCATTCAAGCGGGCATCTCTTCCACATTTTTCCCGCTAGCCTCGGATCTGCAGCTGTCAGATGTACCTTGGTTACTCCAATTTGAAGGCTTACCCCTAGTGGCATACCTGGAAGGTAGTTGTCTCAACAAGTTGCCTATTGGGCAGCTTGAGTAGATTTATTTTCAAGCTCAGTGCAAACATTAACATGATCGATCGACTGTCCCCATTCACACCCCACATCATTTTATCGTTAGTACGAGTAAGGCTTACACCAGTGGCGGATCCAGGCAACAGGTGCCCCCCCCCCCCATTGGCCGTCATACATGAAAAAAGTTGGACAAAAAAAGGTTTTTTCAAAACGTGTCAAAAATAGCACCATTTTGCATCTCAGCCCTCTTCCAAAAGCAAAGATTTTCCAAGGGAAGGGGACACTCCTCCCCTTAGATCCACCCCAAGGACAGTTATCAAGCAAACCTTTCTCGCCTTCTAATTGTGATTTATATTTTTGTGGCCTGTTTAAGTGTGCTGCAATAACATTTTGGAGGTAGTCAAATGCTTCATTCTAATGGTCACATTTTTATAAATACCCCAGAGCCTCGGCATGTGCTGCACCCCTGGACCCCAGTAGAGTGTTGTCCTTGGACCCCATTAAGGGACCTACGGTGGGCCCCTGGGCCTAACGCCTACGGGGGAGCGCTGCGCGTCACTAAGACGCCCAGTCCTTCATTTTAGTGTGCCCCTCCGACTGACCGCTTGGCCACCCAGTGCTCCCACTTCGAAAAGTCTGACGACGCCATTGTCCATATGACTAATGTTCGGCCGAAATCGATAACAGAGGGCTCAAGGAGGTAGTGAGGATAGACATTTTGATCGTTTTCCGGGGCTTTGCAAGGAACAATAATTTTCAGAACGAGAGATCTATTAATCAGAGTAAAGCGCGGGTCACACTATGTGATACAAATTATATATTTACACAGGGTGGCAAATTTTTGGTTCTTTCCGACCAGAGATGGAGAAGATTTCAACTAAAACTCAAAAAATCGGACCGTGATCCGATCCGAAATCGCTGTAGTGTGACCCGCGCCTAAGTGCGTGCAAAGCGCGCTGAGAAAATGCATTTTTTTTAGACTTTTCAGCGACATGAGTAATGCAAAAGTTGAGAAAGTAAGCTCAAGAAGGAAGCGCTTGCCCTCTGTCTTTTTCGCTAAGTGCTTGTCCCATGTTACTACACTCTATGGAAGAGTTTGTACGAACCAATTTCAAGAGGAGATGTTATACAGGATGTAACGCAGAACTTGGATCCCGCCGAAACAATATTTAAAACGGGTCAGTGGCGTGTGCCTGTAACTCCCCGACTGACATGGAGGAGTGTCACACGTGCATCGAAGGTGGACCACGAGCGAGAAGCGCGAATTTGCACGCGTAGGGTCCAGGTGTCGGCGCTAGGGCCCCTGGCGGGATCCAGGGGTGAACCCTCGAGGGGGTCCAGGGGCGAAGCCCCCGGAAGTTCCTGAAATATAAGGTAATAAGACCACCGTAAAGTGGCTCTGGAAGCCTGATTGATCAGGTTTTTTCATTTCAGATTTTACGAAATTCGATGTCAATGATGGAGAGTTCAGGTTACTCAGAAGACAGCTAATGAACTTTCTGAAACATCCCCATGAAATGAACAAGTCTTGATCGTGAGCGTAGGAAGCTTCTTAAAAGTGGGAGCGGTAGTAAATGTTAGTGACCAGTGTCCTGGGGGTACGCCTTCCTGTTAGAAATTTTTTGACTATTTATAATGCCCTAGATGCAAAATGGTGCAATGTTTGACAAACTTTGAAGTAATTTCATCCTGTTCAATGCCATATTTTGACAGCATATCATCTAAATGGGAGGGCAAAACGAGGTTTCCTCCCCCACCAGTCAGAGTGCCCGGCTGCCCCACCCCTTTTTTTCTACGCCTAATGTTGATAACTTTATATTGCCCGATTTAAGAGATGGTTTTCTCGTCCTGGTGAATATAATAAGTAGGGTAATTTTCACGTGTGTTACTTTCAACACGCTACACGGCAGAAGGGCAGTATTTCGGGTGCATTTAAGCTAATTAATTATAAGGAAAACACATGATGTAGGGCAGTGCACTGATGTAGGGTTAAGGAGGCATTAGGGTCCAATGATCGCGAAAGTTAACAGCACTTGTTTCATCCTTAAACCTATATAGTTTTACTATGAAATGTTACAGCTGGTTAAAGAGACTAGCGCCAAGCGCAAAGGAAAGTTGATGATAAGCGGTCTACCTGCACCATGGGCCAGATATTGATAGCCTCCTGTCTGATTATGTACTGACCGGCGATTGGAAGAGCTCGATCCTTTGGTAAACGACCAAATAACGAAAAAGTACATTCATAATCTCCTTCTATAAGCTAATTCTAAGTTTTGAGTGCTTAGCGTGTTTCTCCAATCTTTTCCTCTTCCCCTAACCCTTAAATCACCAAACTAAGTGATCCCCCACTGACTTCGGAAGTAGGGGCCTGTATTCCCCGGCCTCTCTTTAAACACGCTACTGAAACGGGTCCGGGGAACCGCGCCGAAGAAACATCATTGTTTTGAGACATTTAGTTGTAGCCTATTGTTTTCTTTTAATTTTAAATGCAGTACTAATCATTACACAGATAATTCTCATACTTTTCTAAGGTACATGTCCTTTCCATAGTACAACCAGGCAGTTGCTATTTGACAAGTATAGCTGGCACGACTAACGAAACTAGTTGTTCCCTGCTCTATGGTTCTTTCTTTTATGGTTTATTTTTGTCGCTGGTTTGGAGAAAGTGTCCCATCAAGTTTATTATAACTGCGATTTTGGAGGTTGTACAGTATATCACACTTAAAAAAATCAATGAACTGTTTTATCATGGGTGGAGAGGTTCTTCATGGACATGGCCATGGGTGTCGGCAGTTTAAGTGGTGCAAGGGAAGTAATTTTCACTGGAAGCTTCATCTTGGGAAATTGTGAGGGGCGAAACCTTTAACCTCGAGCGCCGAAGGTGGTTAAGTCAGAGGAGACAGGGGACTCAGCCCCCCCCCGAGTATTTTTTTCTTAAATTTGACGGCTTTTGTGGTCAATCTAAATAATTTCTTGAGAAAATCCTGCTTTCCCCGGGTGTAATTTGAGATGCTAATGAACTATTTTTTCTTATGATATTAGGAAATTAATCGTCGGTCAATTTGATGAGGAAGGTGGTAGTTGATGGGGAAAGTAAACAGCAAGAAGATGTAACCTGGGTTTCGGAAATAGTATAAGTTACCCAACTTAAGCTTTCCCAATGAGTGTCATTCTAAGTGATCTTAAACCTTCTAGTCAGTGTGAGGCAGCTGCGTCAACTATAGCGTGCTTGGATTGATCAAGGGGAAGTTTGGTAATTTTAGTGGAGATATTGTAGTAACCCAAAACTAAGATCCATCTGCGAAAAAAATTGTAAAGAATCTGTTTTCAACGGATTTGAGTAAGTAAAGGTATCTAGATTTACCAGAATAATGATGCCGCCGGTATCGGCTGGGGAACTCTAAAATGGCGTCCAAAATTGCCGCCGCACGCAATTTTTTTCGTAGCATGGGTAGGGCAAGTTATGAATTAGGCCTAATCATATATAACGTTGCTTGAGTGGATTGAGAAAATGGTACTCAGATTTAACTAAGTTCAGGCTGAATATACCCCTACTTTCACTCAGAACTTCCATTAGTTTTTTCTGGGTGTTTGGGTAGTGAAGAAACTAAGGGAAGTTCCGAGTGAAAGTAGAAGTACATTCAGCCTGACTTAGTTAAATCTGAGTATCATTTTCTCAATCCACTCAAGCAACGTTACATATGATTACTTAAGAACTTGCCCTACCCATCCTTCGAAAAAAAAATTGCGAGCGGCGGCAATTTTGGACGCCATTTTGAGGTTCCCCAGCCGACACAGGCGGCATCATTTTTTGGTAAATCTAGATACCTTTACCTACTCAAATCCGTTGAAAACAGATTCTTTACAATTTTTTGGCAGATTGGCTCAAAAATCATCTAATTTTGGGTTACTATTGTGTTGGACTTTCACAAGCAGTTGGTTAAGTAGACCATATCTTGATTGTGCTGTGCAGGCTTGGAGTGCCACCTTTTAGGAAAAGGACATGTTTCTTTTAGAGCAGGTTCAGAGGGTGGTCACTAGGCTTATTCCCGAAGTGCGTAACCTATATGCTCAAATCGTTTCGTTTATTGATTTTCGCTTTACATATATACATACAAATAAAGAATATATCTTTTACATAGGAATTTATGTACTTACATAAGCGAAAGGAAGTACACAAAAACTCCAGAGGGATTGAGAACGTGCACTCCCTAGCAACAAAAAAAGAAAACAAAACAACAAACAAGCGAACCAAGTGCTTTAACAGAAGCAAATAAAGTAAACAGAAACACAGAGAAAAGGTCAAAAGAAGAGGAAGAACTAACCCAGCGAAAAACCCATCCCCACTCGCCCCACCCACCCCATCCACCCCACCCCAGCAACGGTGACGGAGAAGATGATGCTCACGACAATTTAGAGAAGCAAAACGTGATGATCAGAAGTCTACGGAATGAATTCAGTGCATTACAAGTAAGATTAACTCAAGTGGTCTAGCAAATAATTACGTGAAATGCTTCTCCTGAAGGATTTGGTGCTTTGTTTAGCTATGACAGAAGACAGGAGGGAATTTCAGAGCCAAATGGCACGATTACGAAGAGAATTGTCTTGTGAAGAATTTTAAATAGAGTCCAGATGTAGAGATGCAGATTGTCGAGTGTTGTGATCATGAACTGAAAAGTTGTATGAAAAATAGTTTGAATATTGACTGGGCAGCAGGTCGTGTAATCATTGGTAAGTGAATGTGGCAATGTTGGTGTTAAAAATATCAGTAAATTTCAGAAGGTTCAGTGACTTGAACAAGGAACTAGTATGGTCACGTGATGTGTCGAATAACTCTCTTTTGTAAGATATTTAACTTATCCAAAAGAAAGCGACGTGTACTAGACTAAGCAATTGAGCCACTTTTTTTAAGATGAGTACAGATTAAGCAGTGCCGTCGGAAGGTATTTTCGATGAGGGGGTGACTTGTGCATTTTGAAAAGATAGAGTGTAGGTACGCTACGCGCCACATGTTGGTTGGCGCGTAGCGTATGGAGGAAATTTTTGAAAAAGTACCTCCCAGATTGCAAGAAATGGCCCCAAAAGTTAAAATGTTGGTTTATTTTTTGTTTGACGTTTATATCAATTTGACCAAATTTTGATTCAAATTTCATCCCAATTTTGTAGAAAACTGACTTAAATTTCTAAACTGACTTCTCAAGTTGGGTTGATAACTTGAACCCATTTCCCCACCTTATAAGATAATCCCTTTGGGAAAGGAGGCAATGCTATTTAATTACAGTTTGGACTATCTACTAAATATGGGAGAAGAAATATCTCCTACATTTTTAGGGGACCTTTTGATAAAATTGATAACAAAATCCCCCATTGATTCTTATTCCGAACAATAGGTTTCCCCAGCGTAATCGAGTATGTGTTTTAGATGTAGAGGAATTATATAGACTGTGGAACCATATGAATTATCAGTAACGATGAACTTGGGGGCCTAGGCTCCTAGACCCAAAGGGCCCCCTATCAGGAGGTCCAGTGGCGCCACCAGAGGTTGGCAATTTGGGTTCACTATAGAAGACGGTGCTCTAAGTCCACCCTAGACATCTGGCCAGAAGGTCGGTAAAAATTGTGTATTACATGCAAAATGGTGCTATCTTTGAAAAATTCCCGAACTGACCATATACCGGTATTAGAAAACTTTCACAATTAAGTGAATTCTTATACTTTGGTTGACTGTAAGGGAAAGCTGTGGTGACTAAGTGGAGGGGTAACAATTCCTTTCCTTGGGAAATTCTTGTTTAGTCAGGTAAGGTGGCTTAGATGCAAAATGCAGGTATCTTAGCAAATCTTGCAATTAATTACATGCATAGAAATAATCATTATTTAGTGATATTTTGACTGTGGTATGGCACTCGTTATAAAAATGTGTAACGCCAAATGCATACTACCAATGTTACCGTATATGCTACTCATGAAATTATATTGCTCTAAGATTCTCTACTGATGCGGGGTTCCTGAAGAGGTCGGAGTTGTACATGTGTACAAGTGTTTTGGTTACAATAATGTGTTATTGCCCCAATAATGATTATAAGATATGGAGTGTGTACCTAGTTAAATGAGCGAGAAGCTCGCCGAAATTTTGCATTGAAAATCGTCCCCATAACAAAATGGAGACTTTGCACTGACACCCTTTTAATTCCTAACAAAACGCATCCATCAACTAATTGAACTTGAAGGCGAGTTTTCCCCTGAATTCCATTACTTTGCATTCTTGCAATGCCCTACTCCTCCATATTGACTCCAAATGCACAAGAACAATCGGCGTAATTGTAGAACCCTCACCTTTGAAAAATGTTTGAGACGGTATTGATAGTAAACACGGCCACGTGGTGGGGCTGCACGCGCGCGGAACGCGCGAAAATTTTATTACTTTGATTACTGATATGTTCAATGAACTCAATGCTCATTTCCATTCCTGAAGGAAGGTATATTGCAGGTGCAATCCCAATTTCTCAGACCTTGAATTTACTTAGCCTAGCTTTTTCTGTGCATCAGTGTAGCGGGGCCAACTTTTGGTCGGGGACCCCGGCTCGGCACGGTCCGGGCCCATAGGAGTTACGCCACTGTGAATAATCAGCAACTTAAGATTAAGCACCGCAAAATTCCGCGGCTTCATCATGCATTGACCGTTTAGATTTCCAAAAAATGACGCAGAAAGTCAAATTTAGTACGTCGTACGACATTGAGTCACTATTTTCAAATACTTTCATACGATTTTTCCTTATTGACTGAATAACGGAAATGATACGTCATTTGTTTTAATATAATACGGATGGACTAAATGATAGGTGATATAACTTTTAGAATGATATTCATTATTTTTAAATCTCAGTCTTTTACTTTTTAGATGTTTTTCTTGCATAAAAAATATGCATGGCAAAATTATTAGGGGCTGCAACCCAACCCCCCCCACCACCACCACCGGTTCCGACGGCCCTGTGAAGGCGAGATAAATTGAACGAAGAGTATTTCTGTACTTAAGCCTTCCTAATATACCGACAACTGTAGCGATTTGGGACGAAATATTACACGCACGCTTATTCCATGAAAGCCTAGAATCAATATGAATCTCCAGAAATTTAACATTTTTCACACTTTGTGAGCAATTGCCATCAATAGAAATTTTAAACTTCAATGACCCCTCTTAAGGGTGTTATTATTAAAAACAATGAAGTTCGTTTTTGCTACATTTAGAGAAGGTTTATTCACAGTGAACCAATCAAAATAGAGCTCAGGTTCACAGCACACTAGCTCCTCCAGACGCTGTGGATCAGAGTCGCTGAGAAATATATTGGTGTCGTCAGCAAACAATACAAGTGAAGCATGCTTTGAAACATTGGAAATATCATTTACATAAGTTATGAGAAAAGAGGTTCAAGAATAGAAACCCGTGGAACACCACATTTTATTTTCCTTGGGTCAGAGTTAACGCTATTGAGAGAAGTAAGTTGTTATCTATTAGAAAGGTAACTTTTGATCCCGTTGTAGGGCACTCCTCTAAAACCATAATAAGATAACTTAGTGAGGAGGATGTCAAGGTCAATTGTGTCAAAGGCTTTGGACAGATCGAAAAAAATTCCAGTGGAAGTCTCTTTCTTAGCCGCAGCTTTGTTTAAGTTGTCCAGGGCATCTACAAGAGAAAGTTCTGTTGAACGACCAGGACGGAAGTTGTACTGGCAGGTTGAAAGTATTTTATGCTTATTAGGGAATGAATAGATTCTATTGAACATAACTCTTTCTCAAATCTTTGACAAACATGGGAGGACTGAAATAGGACGGTAATTTACAAGCTTATGTTTGTCACCTTTTTTGAAGACAGGGATTACTCTAGCTACTTTCAATCTGTCACGAAAAACACTTAAAGAAAAATATTAAAAATGTAGGTTAGAGGCTCAGTCTATACAGTGATGTACTTTGCACAAAATACGTATCATTTTCAATAAGCACCGCCTGCATCGTACCGCTCCTTTATTTGCTAAGCTTAAAACTCTTTCTATTTACAATCTCAACCGTTATTGCACTGGCATGTTTATGTTCAGCTGTGTTCATGGCATTTGTCCTATTATCTTTAACAGGTATCACTTTTTTAGTGAAATTCATCCATATCAGACACGTTGCTCGAGTAATATATCTGTCCGGTTTTTTTTTAGACTCGAGTCTTCCCAACTCAGTATTAGTTAAATAGGCGTTAAAGTTTGGAAATCTCTCCCTGATAATATAAGGAAGTGTATGCAACCAAAAAGTTTTAAAAGTAAGCTTAAAGAATATCTTATTTATTCACAATGATACATAGGTTTCTTTAATTTTCGCTTATTCATAGTTTCTTTTTTTCTCAACCTTGTTCCTTTTTCCTGTATTTGTTCTAATGTTTCGAGGTGATTACTCCTATAAGCTTTTTCAAGCTTCCTGTAATCACTCCTTAGTCTCTTCCTATTTTTCATTCTCTGTAAATTCATCTTCTTTATATGTCAAATGGATTTAGTCTGAAATAAAGTTTTGTGAAAGTGAAAACTGAACTGATGTACCCGACGAACAATATCTGCGTGGCCGGTCTCAAACCGTCGTAACCTGCAGCTTTCCTGGGGCTTAAACACTCATGTGCAATCTTCAAGAATTCATTTACGTCAGCCGGTGTGGGGTATGTTGATTCTACATTTTGCTGATTGAGATGGTCATGACTACTTTTAGTTGCATAGTTTGGTATACTTTCCGCAAGAGACGGCCAAAGATTTACAAAAAGGCTGTTGAAAGAATTTGCAATACTTTGTCGATCGCTTACAACTCTGTCATTCTCAATGAAATAGTCAGGATAGCTGAAATCTTTTTACCCTTATGTATAATGTCATTGATAAGTTTCCACAAAAGTTTTGAATCATTTCTGGCTTTACGAAAAATATCATGATAATGTTTTCTTTTTGCAATACGCATTACATGATTAAGTTTTCTTCGATACTGACGGTAAGTTCTCTCGTTGTCTTTCGTCGGTGACCTCAAGTACTGCTCTGCTTATAAAGTTTGGTTTTACGTTTAATAGATATCAAAGTCCCTGAGGTAATCCAAACTTTTTTTTCTTTCTTTGTTTCACACTGACGAAGGGAAAACAGTCCCAGTAGATGCTATTAAGCATATCACTGAAAACATTGAAAGAAATATTTGCATCTTTTGATTGGTACACATGATTCCAGTTTATATTGGAAATACGGGACACGAAATTCTCGATACTATTAGGACTGTAATTCCTAGCAAACAAAGGTGGCATACTCTCATTAGTGAGCTGCATTTTGTACTTAGCATTTACAAAAATTGTAAGATGGTGTGTTATATCACTTAACAGAATACCAGAAGACACTATTTTAACATTACTATCGATGCTGTTTTCATTAATAAAAATATTATCAATTAAAGATATGACAGTATTCGTAATTCTGGCCTGCTAATTGTTAGAACAAAGCCGCAAGAAGATAAGTTGTTAAGAAAATCAACTGATTCTGATTTGCACAGGTCAACATTGAAACCACCTATACATTTTATTTAGGATATTATACAAACGGGCATTGAACAACGATAATTTACCACTTGAAGGGCGGTACACCACCCCTAGAATAGTTTTATGGCACGTTGTTTGAGTTCGTAATTCTATGAATATGCTTTCTATGTTTTCATTAAAAATAGAACTATCATTTCGAAGATTAAACATGAAGCAATCCCGAATAAATAAAACTACCCTCCGCCTTTTTGTTTCGCCGATGGCCGTCCTCCACATTACAACCAACGATTTTAATGAGGGGAGAAATATTGTCACTGAACCATTGTTTCTGTGAACCCTGTAGCATCAAAATCACAATTTAGTAAGGAGAGATAATCAATAACTGGATCAAAATTTTTAGAGAGGCTACGACTATTCATATGAAAAATATTAAAATTACCTCTTTGAAGCTCTTTGTTGATTGATTGATTGATTGATTGATTTATCGTCCGTAAAACGGAAATTTGTTTCACACTGGATATTTAACAAAATGCGATAGCAGTTCAAGCAAAATTACAAAGTAACAGGAACAAACAATATAAATATGCAATGACTGGACAAAGAGGCCTACAAATACCCTGTGCCCATCTGCAACATGTCATCCATCCCCTATGGTAAATTCATATTATTATCTCGTAACTTTACCATTAAAGAGGCTAAGGAAGTCTGGAACATATGACTGCATGAAGAGCTCTCTTGCTATTCATTAATATGTTAAACTCATTAATATTAGAATAACCGGCATTTGCATTTTCACTTAGCTCATCAATTATTTGTCTGGAATTGTACAAAACATTTTCACTTAAAATCAGACTCGTTTCTGACATTACTGACATCAAATCGTTGAGAATACCATCAAAAGGAAGCACTGAACTCATTCTGTGATTACAGGTGATGGTTTTATCACCGGATTACCCCCCCCCCCCCTAAAAAAAGACAACATTATCATAAGAAGCAATTACATTGCAAGAAGTACCTAAAATAGAAGCCATTAAGAAGAAAAAAAAGAAAAGAAACAAAGGGCTAAAAAGTAAAAATGTCTGGGATTTCCTATACTCTTGAGTTGAGAAGGATTAGGGAGGATATGCTGCAGGTTTCAAATTCCTTTCTGGTAGGAATCCTCTGTCTTATTGTGACTTCTCAAAGGTTTGTGTTGATTTTATAAGAATGTTTCGCTTCCTATTTCCTAGAGTGGTCAATGAGTGGAATAGTCTGCCTTAATGGGTTGTTAACTCCACTTCAGTCCATTGCTTCAAGATAAACATTGACAAGTTTAATTGCGACTGTGTTTGATTCTGATTGTGCTAGCCTTTGTTGGGTAGGCTATTTGGTTTGGTTTTAGTTTTGATTTGGGTCTGGATTGCAAAGCATCTTATGGGGCCTTAAAATAAGGCTACGACGGTGTGTTTTTTTTTTTTATTTGAAGTTTCCGTCTTTTTTGTATCTGTTAATGTTGGCTTAAAAGATATGGAAGTTTTCTGTAAAACTGCGACTTTAATTTTCGTTTCTGGGACTTTTACTTCCGTTTCTGCGACTTTTATTTCCGTTTCTGTGACTTTATTTTTCGTTTCTGCGACTTTCATTTTCGTTTCTGGGACTTTTATTTCCGTTTCTGCGACCTTTACTTCCGTTTCTGCGACTTTTATTTCCGTTTCTGTGACTTTATTTTTCGTTTCTGCGACTTTTTTCTCGTTTCTGGAACTTTTATTTTCGTTTCTGCGACTTTTTTGTCGTTTCTGCGACTTTTGTTTTCGTTTCTGGGACTTTTTTTCGGTAGGTGATTGCTTCTTTAAGTCGATCTCGCACATTATTTCCACTTGTCCTGCAACACAAGGTAATAAAACCACCGTAAATTGGCTCTAGAGGCCTTATTGATCGGTTTTTTGGTTAGATTTTGTCAAATTCGATGTCAATGACGGAGAGTTCATGTTACCCAGAACCCAACTAATAAACTTCTGAAACATACCCATGAAATGAACAAAGTCTTTGATCATAAGCGTAGGAAGTTTTTTGAAAGTGGGGATGGAAGTGAATTATAGTTTCTGGGGGGAGGGGTTTAAGAAATTTTTTGACTATTTATAGTGCTCTAGATGCAAAATGGTACAATGTTTGACAAACTTTGAAGTACCTTCATCCTTTTAATTGCCATATTTTGGCAACATGTCATCCAAACTGGGAAGGGGGGGGGGGCGAAACGTCTCCACCATGCAATCAGATTGCCTGGGCGATCGCTCCCGCTGCCTTCCCCCTTTCCTACGCCTATTTTAATAACTTCATTTTGTCCAATTTTAGAGATGGTTTTCTCATGGAGGTTCGTAGTAGCTCCATGGTTTTCTCGTCTTAGGTGAATATAATAGGTAGGGTAATTTACACGTGTTACTTTCAACACGCTACACGGCAGAAGGGCTATTTCGGGTGCATTAACAAAAGATAAACACTAACAAAAGAAAACACATGGTGTGTGGTGAAGGAGGAATAAGGGTTCAAAATCGCGAAAGTTACAACACTTATTTCATCCTTAAAACTTTATGGTTTTGCTATGAAATCGTACAGCTGATACGTATAAAGAGACGAAAG
>WURT03075659.1:2690-13252 GCA_009936505.3 Holothuria glaberrima | reverse complement strand
TCCCCCGTTGTGTTCCCACTTGTTTTTTTGATCGCCTGCGTGCGGTCTGATCCTCCCCGAAGGGGCGATCAAGCTCTTGAGATCTGATCCGGGGAACGAGAGCGTTCCCACTAACAAATTGATCCCCTACTTGGGGTCAGATCCGGATCTGATCGCCTGCTCGTACTCAAGTGGGAACACACTCACAGTGTACAGTGTGCCGTAGTCAATTGTTCAAATTTACAAATTACTGTTGAAATGGATGGACTACAACTCAAAGGTTTAGAAATACACACATACTGTATGGAATTGGCTGCATTGACAGCTGTGGATGAATTGGAAGAAAATGCGTGGACAGTCTAGTAATCATTTGTAATAAATCTCAGTTAAGAGGGAAAAATGAATTGTCCCTCATGGACCAAATGTCTGGTCCAGCCTTAGCTAGACAATTTTTATTCGGTTCATTTTCAGGCTATTTCACCTTTTCACATCCTTTTGAAATGTAATATACAGGTACATATTACTTAATTGCAAACTGTCAAGTCTTATTGTACATAGCAAGCCTAACAAATCAAGCTTGAACAAGAAGGTTACCTTTAATACAGAAGATAATAGAGTAAAAAGGAAGGGGCTAAAGAAAAAAAAAGAAAATTATGCAACAAAATTTTGCTCAAGAGAAACATGTTTTTAAACAGTATGAAAGGTATCAGTGAAGGTAGAACTGTGCTGTCCAAGGAGATTTGAGGGGTTTCTCTTATTTTTAAATAAATTAGTAGCCCCCCTTCCTTCCCTCTCCCCCATCCACCCAGTAATGTCTATGGATCCTTGTGTGTACAATAAATGTTAGTAAATTTAATACTTCAGTATCATATATGGCAATGACAAGTCTCAAGTGAAAAGGTACATTACTTTGTCGCATTAATTCTGCAAACTTCATTGCACATTTCAGTGTGGTACTGTCCAGATAATTTAAATTAATACAAGTTCCAGGCACATTGATTTTGACTGCTACTGTAACTCAGTGACACATCGTTTGCACTTCAGTGATTCTCTAGTTCACCTATTTTTACCACATCTATGCAGAGTGTGACCTACTAGTGTAGTTTTTTTGTAAGCCTTTCACAATGACCATGGTGAAAATATATACAGCAATCCCTTTTCATCATTATGGGTAGGATGCTGATTGGCCCTGGAATGAAGAAGAATCAGCTGGCAGACCTGGCCGTCTTCATCATTATTCCTGGATGAGCAGCCAAGTATGTTATTGCACTACAATTTTCTCATACACTCATTTCGACTGTTTGGTGGGATCTGACGGAGATGGCCATTACGTATTGCTCCCAGGTTTTTCTCAGCATTGTACACACCGAAAGTTGAATGGCTCTCCAACAGTAACCTCTGACATTTTGAGCAGAGCCTGTCAGAATGAAAGCTCACAACCAGATCTGTTTTGGTGAATTTGATATTTCCCTCAGAAGAGGACAGAGAGACAGTGTTGTTGGAACTGCCTCCTTTGCTGATGGGGGAATTAGTCACAATGAGACACATGCATCATTTAATACAATATGCAAGGTGTAATTGTGGATAATGTGAATGTACTGTACCTGTAGTATATAAACCATATTCTAGAGTGAATATGTTTGAGGAGTAAAGTAGATGATTTTTCTTGTTACCTCTCAACGGATGTTTAAAGTCTTTTATCATGACTTCATAAAAACTAGGTGCATTCGTTGAGATAATACCGTATTCCATTTTCTGGTCACTCTGACCAGATTTGTTAAATCTATGTTTGAACTTACACCTAATGCCACAATATCTATCTATTTTGATGGTAATAACAATGTAAATGTTTTGGAGATTTCAAGAGATAGGGGACAGTGGTATTGTATACTTGGGATACAGCTGTACATGCTTACTGTATGCCTAATGTTTTAATGGCCTCTTTTAAGTTTGAATTTTGTGTACAATTTACTCATAGTACTTGTGAGTGTACATTACAGTACTGTACATAAACAATTTTTCTGAGACTTTTTTTGCTTTTATCGTGCTATCATGAAGTGGGATGTTTTCTGTGAGGTTTAAGCAATGGCTATACAGTTATTCAGTTTCAGAAGTACTAATTAAAGGGATTTGCCAGAGACAAAATTCAATGAGCAGTGTTCTAGCTCTAGAGTATATTAAGTGCTGGGCGGCAGTTGCTTTACGAAACGTCACCTGGTGGAGAGGTCTAAGGGGAGGGGGTGTCCCGTTCCCTTTTGAGAAACTTCTTGTATCTTTAAGGGGGCTTAGACTCGAAATTGTGCTAGTTTTTGCAACTTTTTGACCTAGTTGTATGTGTAATTTCATTCAGGGATTATTTTTATGTTTTTGGTATTTTTACAATTTTTGCAGAAAATCTGTGCTGGGCAGGACAGTGCATTTGACTGTGAGTGCTGGGCCTGAATAAGGAGTGCTGGGTGGGCCCGCCCGGCACCGCCCGGCACCGCCCGGCACCGCCCAGCGTAGCTAGAACCCTGATAAGTACAAAATGCAGAAATTTTTCTCTCTTAAGCAGTGAAAACAGCATCTCAATAGCTTGTAGCATTTGGAAGACACTTATTTTCAAAGAAATGTTTCTCAAAATGAAGCACACCAGTATGGGAAATGTGTGATGTCATCGCAGCACATTAATTTGACACACTATTGAAATTTTTTATGATATTGATGCAGCTGTAGGGATTATTTATTAGCTTTGTAAATGCCCTACATATGGTATATGGTGTAGATTTGTGCTAAATCTCATGGAAACATATTCAAACATTCCAACGATATCAAATTTCAAGGACAAAGAGGACATTCAATTATAAAGAAAAACAAAAGGAATCTGAGGCAATGTACCCACTTTACATAACATTCTGTGACCTTGATGAGAACTGGAGGTATTTTTTGACAAAAATAAGAACTCTTTAATACTGTATGAGACATCTCGATGTAGGAAAAGAGTATTGCTACAGGGTTTGGAGGGCATGAACTGGAATTTTTATCTCTTTTACATGAGACTCTTGTGAAACGCCATTGGAAAATGCCTTTAAGAGAATGTTGTACCTTCCTGTGATGAGGGTAATATTCTGTATAAATTAGGGAGTTGCCTCTCACAGTGTCAACAGCTTGTACCCAGGTGTGCTAACATGCTAGCAGTAGGTGTAATTCAGTGCTTGTTTTATGCAGTAACATTTTGTACTGACACTGACGCAAGACATTCACATTAACCCTAATGGTCTTAATGTAAGAGTCAGCTGCCAAATATATTTTTAAAGAAAACAAGGAAATTGAGAATAATGCAGTACAGTCAATATACATGTGATTATATGAATGAACTTGTATATTATTCTGCATTGTGGAGGTACATGGTGTGTTTCATTTAACACAGCAGAACATGTAGCTAAATCTTTACGGATTTTGAATAGATCCAAAAATGCTTCACCTCATAAATATAGGCTACATTGTAATCAGCATGATTTATTAGTACTAAGTGCATTAGGCAAAGTCAGGGCATTGTTACTGCAAGCAGCTGTTGTTACGTTAGCAGTTTTGCTGGTTGCTCTTGAAGTTGTTGTAAAATAAAAGGGTTGCCCAGCTGAACCAATTCAATATGTTTGTCCATCTGTTAGATAGGTCAGTGGTCTACTTGATTCTAGTAAGAATATAGTCATTTGAATGATGATCAATAAAAAAAGGTTTCTTGGGTTACCTGGACAGATTTAATATGCAGAGCTTCAAGTGTTGGCTTGTATGGGACCCTCAGAATTTCTATCTAAACTTTCAGAACAAGTTGTGAATTACAAGAAACAGAGGGAAAATGATAAAAATGACCTACCTTTACTTGTAACTTGCATAAAGTAGGTATGAAAACCAGAAATTTGATGGGCTAATTGGTTGCTTAACAATGACACAACTGTGAAAATTTTACCCTGCAGGTGGTGCCCTTGCTGGGGGATGCAGATTTCAGTTAAACGCTTCCTGAATTAACTATGGAATTGCTTAGTCAGGGTTCATAAGGAAATATTTTGGGGACTATTTCAGCAGGGATACTTATCAAGCTTGAATGCAGTAGCCTTTAAACTTTGTTTTGACTAATGTAAATGTATACAACATATTAGATTGATAAGTGGGTCATGCACCGAAATGGTTTTTGGAGTCTTGGCATTTTCATGTGGTGTAACTCCCTCGGAAACAGAACTTCTGGTGTAGCATTTGTTTATTGTCCTTCAGCTCATTGCCAAAGAAGAGTCAATGTGACTTGGAAAAAAAGTATTATGTCAGTGGTGACTGGTATGTAGTTGATGAAAGGGGGTCATTTCCTTTTGGAAGTTACCGTACATCATAAATACCTTCTAAAAACCAATTACTGCTTTCTTCATGAGATTGATTTGCACAGCCACACTATCCTATCATACAGTATCAATTAGGCCTATGTTACTGTACTTGGATTGAATAGTGAGCCTACACTAGCACACAGTTAACAGTAGTATATAATTGCCACTCGCAAGTTGAAAAGGACAATTTATGTGCCTCAGCCTTTTATAGGGAGAGATTTGCTTTCTGGAATAGAGCAATTGCTATTCTAGTCTAGCAGTATACTTCCTTGTTTGGACCAAATAAGCAACAGCATGCCTGCTTTGCTGTGATGTGATTATCTGGTGCTAACTGAAAGGGTATATATTGCATTCAACAACCACAATCCTCTTATGTGGATTCACTCAGTCATTGATGCAGTTCTGAGCTGGTAGGAATTAGCTGGAAGGGGTAATTTATAGTTCTGTCTACTGAGCTTCAGAGATGGAGAGAGAGAACACTTCAGTTTATCCCTACTGTTTCTTGTCTGTTAACCTTGCTTGCAATTGCAGTAATTTATGTGGCAGCAGTGACAAGGAAAACACCAAATACCTTTAGGTATAGAGCTAAAGATAGGCATGGAAGGATTTGGCCAAGAGTATGCCTCCTTGGTTGGCATACTGATATGTAACAGCCTTTTACAACCGGCTTGGGTCCACTAGATATCATGTAAGCAACCCTTACATGACTCAGATTTTTCCCTGGTAACTTAAATGTGGTAGGATTGAGAAGCAACATGTTAGTGAATACTGTCTATAGGCTGTTGTAATGATCAACATCCTCCTTACATTGTAAGTACCATCAGGGACGTGCCCAGGATTTTTGGACTGCCCGGCGCTTTCATGATCGCAGACTAATTGCCCCGTCCGGGGTGTAAGGCCAGTTGCATCTAGGCTTAATATTAAGTTGGGAAATTTCCACCTTGACCGATTCAATTTGGAAGGGATTTCAATCACTTAGAATTTAAGAAAAGTTGGAAAAATATTGTACCTAAGTAGGGTACAACTATTAAAAGTGATGCAACTGTACCAGATCACCCTTGCCCATTTTTAACCCTCATTTGAGCAATTGATCCTTAGTGGCCTAGACTTAACCCTAACCATTAAAACTAACCTAAACATTGACTTGATGTCACTGCATTGTTCTAAGAAAGGTCCTGCAATACTGTAGTTCCAATATCTGTGGATCTGCAGAAATAAGGCATCAAGTGCTGACTTCAGTTTCAAATAGGGCTATCAGCTCTTTGCTGTGCTGTGCTGGTCCTCCAGAAAGTATTAAAAACATTCACTCACTCACCAACTTGATACAGCTAACTTAACAAAATGGAACAAAGCTAGACTTTAATCTGTATTACCTAATTGCTTTTCTTGAACCAGGATAAGTAGTTTGCATGCTTCTAAAATCCTGGGACTTTCCCAAATTTTGTGCTTGCGATCCCTTTAGGTGCTTCCAAACTTCACATCTTCTTTGTTACACACTACTATAGGTATTGCTAGAGCCTCAGGGCAGTCAGAACATTCTCAAATTGAAAGATGTCCAATATTATCTAGTTGGCACACAATTCATGAAATAGTTATGAGGCATGTTTAAAATACTCTTACTAAGCCCATCATACTTACTGTATTCCGAAAGACTAACTTACTGTAATTTTGCCATACAATAATTCTTCAGAGTTATTTGTACTAGACCTTACACTATCCTAACGTGCTTGTGTATGGAGGGGTGTGAGCCTGGCCTAGTCTTGTGTTTCTGTGGAAGCAGTTTGATCCTATAGAAAGTCTGTAAGCTATCATAATAGTTCAGAGTGCCTCATACACACTTGCACTCTATTAGAGCACGTTCGGCAATGTACAACAACTAGCCAATAGGTGCACGTAATGCAGTTTCGTGCATGGTTCATTTTGTAGTTAGGTCAATATATTGTTGCATTGATTTAGTGTGTCTAATTCTTGAGCTCAATGAGCCCTTGCAACCATTCTGTTTATGGAGGCAGAAGTTTTGAAATATAGTGCCGGGCGGGATTGTACATTTTTGAGTAAGTGCCGGGGGGGGGGGCGCCTAGCGCCACTCAGCATGGGCACATCCCTGTACCATTTTTGTCATTTTGCACACTTTTATTCAGATTTAAATGAGACAATCAGTCATTTAAGTTGGGATTTTCTCATTGCAGACTGTTAAAATTTTCCAAACGATGTTTTAGTCTCAGTCCTTCATCATTGGCATTTCCAAGACATAGGCCCACAGCATTTAAATTGTCCAAGGCTATGGAACTACATCCCCTCTTCTTTGCCATCTGAGCCCTGTGTCTGCTCTGTAGTTCATGGTGCCCTGAGGTGGTAACTCTATGGTCTGTTACTAAATTGGCTTACATTGCAATAGGCCTTCATCTTCCTTTTCACACATCATCCTCCAGTCAAAGTGGCTTATATTTTGAATGCGTGGTTTGAATTTGGCATCTCTATGTGTCAAAAAAAGTGCAGTCACCAATTGTGAATTTAAGTGCAGTAAGATGCCCTATACCTAAAATGTATGTGGATGGTGTGTGTCTGCCATAATAAAACTGGAATCGTGGCAATAGACTGCAAGATTCAGCTTATAATGCTTCTGTCAAAGTACTAACAAACCATGGATTTTGGGGGGCATTTGTAGTTGCCTAAACTAGCCAGTCAACTTTATAGAAATGTCCAAAATGAAAAAAATAAGGAGGGGGGGTGGGATACAGGGTTGATATAGGGAAAAAAATTCAAAAGCAGACCATCTCGCTTTAAATTCATTTTCTAACACCAACATAGTAGGCCAAATAGGAGTGCTGATAGTCAATCCTTTCGTTTGCTGTCGACAAATAAAGCAACTCTTTAGTGACTGCAGCCATTAATTCGTTACAGTTTCAACGTCATCCAGCTGTCATTCCTTCTTTTGCTAACATACATTCAAAATAATGGTAGAAGCTAATCCTGTGAAATTGTGACAGTCTATTACCCTCTTTACCTCCTATGTATTTCCCCTAATTGCCTAACAATGCATAGCTGGCAGGTGGCGCTATTGCCCTTTCATCTCTTCTCCTAGCTCATTCCTCTATTGCCTTAGCACCATTCCCTTCATACCATCCATTGAGAGGAGGACCCCCTCCGCACTTCCAGGGGCCGCAGGAAATTCCAGAAACGATAAGGATGTCCACCCCACTGCCTCTCTCCCCGCAGGGGGGGGGGAGGAGACTCAGTTTGTAGAGAACTGGGAGAGAATCAGACCAGACACCTGGGTTCTAGATTTCATCAGATTGTGCCGCCACAGAGGTCACAGCCACTCCTCCATCTTAGAAGGTCATGAGATCAACCCCTGTGCCGGACCTCGTAGACCAATGAAACACACTAGAAGAGGAGACCCTTGGCCTCCTCCAAAAAGAGGCCATCTATGTCGTAGAGGGGAAAGGCTGTCCGCTCTACTGCTCATACTGCTTCCTGGCTCTGAAGAAGCCGAACCTTTGGCACACCATCCTGAACCTCAAGCCTTGTACGTCTGTCCAGCCAAGTTCTGGATGGAGACCCTACACCAAATCATCTTGGCCTTACCCCAAGGCGCTTGGTCATCCTCTGTGGATCTAAAAGACGCATACTTCCATATCCCGATCCACCCCGATGACCACAGTTTTCTGACCTTCCAGTACTGCAAAAATGGACTTTTGCTTCAGAGCTCTTCCGTTCGGACTGTTAACAGCGCCACCTGTTTTTACCAGGTGACCCGAGTGGTCCTGACTTACCCTTGCAGCAAGGGAATCCAAGTCTATGCGTACCTAGACGATTGGCTCATAGCCACAGAATTGGAAACTCGGTGCGCCGAACTAGGTTGGGTATTGAATTATGGCAAGCTGTCTCTCTCTCGTTTTGTAGATTCAAATCTTGATATACATTGTATACTATACATGAACACATGTACCCCATGTGTATGTGCAATGTTCAACTGCCGTACATTTTTTCAGGGAATACATTCACTCGAAAAATGATGTACTTTTCCAGTAGATGATATGGTTTGGACTATCTCCACCAATACCACAACCTTTGTATAAATGCTGTGGTACAGACATGGATAGGTTCTCCAAAGTTCCATCAGCTGATCCATCATATACTTCAGTCCAGAACTCCGCCAATGTGTTCAGTCGCACATTGCATGACTGTATGCAACTCATTGAAAGGATGTCCACACTTAACGACCCATCGGAATAATCTGATCGCCATGAGTCCAGTTGCATAGTATAGAAGGGGTTGTAGGCTATAGGACACAGCACTCTGTGTTGTACACTTCTTGTATTCTAGTAATCACAGCTCAGGTTTTAAACACGATTAATCAGACTATGAAAGAGTCATCGCAACTGCTGGTAATTGATTTTGACTATCAGCATTTGTATATACTTGCATTTGGCGTGAAGGTTTCCTCCTCATGGGAGTATGTTTCCATCTTCCCAATGGCAGTCAATACTTTAAATCTGCTTTCACTTTGTGTCTTTCCAGATAAATCTTATGAACTTATTTGTGAGCAGGAACCAGTGGGTGTGGAACTATTCCGTATGTTTTGTGCAACCAAACCAGCCTACCAAAAAGCCATCAAATTCCTAGATGAAGTTGTGAGTATCAAATTTAAGCATCATCCTTCTTTAGCAAGTTATCCTTCACCTTGTTCTACATCCTGTCCTGTCCTGTCTTGCTCTTTCAATGGACTAAGACATGAACTACTGTTTGAAAGGCAATTTATGAAATTAAAACCAAATTTAATTTTACATGACCCTTGTATGTAAGCCTATGAATGTTAAATCTGGTACTGACAGCACCGGATCATGAAATAAATCAATGGAAGTGAGGGCATTCACTTCACAGACGTATACTTACGCCTTGCTACATCTTATTGTCATTAATTTGCGCTTTGAGAGGTACCTGGAGTAGTTTTAGCCCTATGCCTCCTATGTCCACCATCTTGTCCTAAAGATGGTCCTCATTTGCCTTCCAAGCAGTTGTCTACAGCTCAGAGGGTTGTGGGTCAATGAAGCTCCATTGTTTTCATAAGAAATTTGTCTGGTTTATGCTAATTGTCTTATAATGAGGACGATCTTTAGGACAAGATGGTGGACATAGGGGGCGCGGTGCTAAAACAACTCCGGGTAGCATGCAAAGTGTGAACTAATGCAAATAAGATGTAGCAAGGGGTAAGTATACTGTATAGCGGGAAATTTTAGCGAGGCTAATTTTTTGCGATTGTGTACCTTGTACACATATTTGCAGAGTGAAGAATTCGCTGTTGCATCAACCAGCATAGTCTTGTACAGAGTAACAGAAGTATTTTCGCGGGTCTTAAATTCACCATTAGTTAGTTGGCCACGAAAAGTGCAAAAATAGTACCCCGGTGTAAATTTTCCACTATACAGTAGTCCCTCATGAATACCCACACCAGTCAGGTAGGGGAATTTGTTGTAGGTGCTCATGCATTCTGCTTGTTGGGATGCCCAGGGCTGAGAATCAAGCTATTGCTTTGCTGTTTTCA
Organism: Holothuria glaberrima; assembly: GCA_009936505.3. Taxonomy (NCBI): domain Eukaryota; kingdom Metazoa; phylum Echinodermata; class Holothuroidea; order Aspidochirotida; family Holothuriidae; genus Holothuria; species Holothuria glaberrima. The sequence continues at coordinate 3,370 of WURT03075659.1, read as the reverse complement.
GATCATCAAGGTTGCTCTTTTGAAACCAAGAGGTCTGTAGACCTGTAACCAAAACAGTTGTTCTATTCAACAATGTTAGATTAAGATCCCCTGGCGAAAAATCCATTGGAAAAATTTGAGCATCTCTCACTGTTCTCAAGATAATCCTCATAGCAGTTTGGTTGCTTCTGAGACTTCAAGCTCAATTAGCTATGATGTGGAGTGTTGCAGTGTCTCTATTTCTTTTGTTAGTCTGTTTACAAAAGAACTATCTGTTAATTTAAAAGCTAGTTTTTAGTTTAGTGTTTAATGTGGATATTTTGGAATAACTATGTAATTAAAGAGGCCATGACACAAAAATTTAAATAACAGGAGAGTTATTTAGCCTGCAAGTACACAAAAAGCTATTTTCAAAACTGTTTTTATCACCCTTAAAGCCTTAAGCATTAATGAGAAAATGTTTTAAAAATCGCTCCAGGAGAAAGACGGTTGAAAATGAGATTTCATGCCAACACAATAATGACGTCATATAAGGAACACCAACCTCCGTCGTACTCCAAACCTGGCACACAACATAGGCCTCAGTACGGTACATTCACAGTGTTATGCGGTTGTAACGTCTGATTGTAATTCGTGGCAAGTCTAGATATTTTAATTTTTTTCTGTCTGTCGGAAAAATTGATAGTCGTATTGGTCTATTA
>WURT03075648.1:0-13252 GCA_009936505.3 Holothuria glaberrima | reverse complement strand
CCTTAACTGTAAGCAGGTCTGTTACCACACTACTTAAATATGCAATCAGTGATAGGACAGAAGAGCCCAAAGAGATGAAATTTGCCTTACATTTTGACAAGAAAGTACTTTAATATCATTTTTTGTATCTCAAAGGGGACTGGAGAATTAAATCAGTATTTATAAATCTTAACTGAACCAAGTGGAAGAATGAAATAAGGCTTGAAATGACTTAAAACAGAAGGACATGTAGCACACAAAGCTCTGCAAATGAGGTATGGTAGGGCCACAATATGCAGTAATATTGGGTGTGCATACAACTTTTCCATGTAGTTTTGAGCCGAGGTTGGGGTGTCAAATAAAAAAAGGGGTTTTCACTCATGGTCAGGAAGACTGCACGAGTCAACTAGCAGAATTTGAGGGCTGTAGTCCAACTTTGCCATTTCCTTTGGGTAGCACACCACTAGGGGAAGGGGAATCCCAGCGGAGGAGGTTACCTTACGAATTTAACACCCTAGAAAAACTTTTTGGGGACAGATTAGACCATGTTAGTGAAGCGATGTGTTCAGTTTGTGATGTGTATGTGGTAGGAAAGTTGCTGAAGTACTCATTCTGTAAAAAAAAAAAAATTGAAGGTATTTCAGGCACTGTTTTCAATATATCCTTCCGCGATGCAAAACGGCATTTCGAATGAGTAAAAGAAAACAGGAACCACCACTCTATTATACAGGCCATTCTAGCTCAAAATCTCAACGGTCATGGTACACAAATTTCGTTGTGTAAGGCCTATTCGTCAGCTTTCATTTGAGGGGTAGCTTGTGCCCATTGAAAACTTTTACAAGGGTCCAGGGGTCTCGAAACGGACCCAAATTAGTGTGTAAGTCAATGGAGGAATAATTGGTGGTGTGCTACCTGATAGGATTAATTTAGCACAATCTTCAAACAATCTTTAAAGAAAATTTACTCGATTCAACAATTGTTCATGACAGACATATTATCTCACAGTAGTAATATACAGTATTTCAAGTTGATTTTTTATTTCTTGAGTATCCCAGAGTAGAGTTTCAGTTTCTTCCTTGACAACAGTGTAGTTTCACATAACGGTATGACCCAGACTTCTCAACTGCTCAAGGTCAGTGCAGAAAAGGATACGTCTGCCAGAAAAGTGGAGACGTCAACCTGTTCAGTGCCTGCGGTGTACAAAAGCACTTGTCTTCGTTAAACCTAAGGATAGAATCTATCAGAAACTAAGGCGTCAACATTGACTAATCATGGGGGCACTAGCATTCTGTACGATTGCCATCGCTTTAAAAGTTTTATCGGTTACAAGGTAAGGTTTTCTTTAGTTTTCTCAGACTGATAATGCGCCCACGGTAAGTGTAAAGCTGCATTGTTGGAAGTACTAAATCGTGAAAACCAAAGAAAGTCTATGCTATGGCCTATCTCAGGCTAACTCACCATTTTTGCGCCTAAATCTCTAAATTCGTTGGTTTCGCGTAATTTGTTTTCTTTATACAGACAGTTTCTGTGGAAGGCTAGGCCATAATAAGGGTGAAAAGATCAACGCCTGGTTTGATCATAATTTTGTGTAGTTCGGTAACAACGTAGCCCTGACTTATGTGGCGAGTAGATAATTCGTACTGGCGAGTGGTATTTTTATGCCGCTCGCCACTTGGCGAGTTGCGTTGGAAGTTTTTGTCGACAACGGTATCTACAGTGACACGACGCACCCGAAACCAAATTAAAGACAACTCTCTCGGTAACAAACAAAAATATGTGTTGTTGATGGAACTGTTTAGAATAAGACAAAGTCTTGTCCACTTTATTGGACGTTCATTATAGAATTTGTCTATCTGAAATATTTACTGGCCGTTAAAGAGAAACAACGGAATGCAAAATATATGTTTACACAGGCGGATATCTCGGTGGGGGTATATCCTCACCCATTTTTTTTTTTTGAAAAAAGGGGGCTGGCCCGAGAAAACGTCCCCCAGAGTTTCAAAAACAGTACAAAATAGTATGCTCACTTTGTGTTATTACTTATGGTTATCAAATTGATACCTTTTGAATAGAGTGAAATAAAGTAAACCATGACTTCGAAAATTAGTTTTGTCGGAGTACATCGCAAGCATCCATTGCGCATTGTTGTCTTATTAACACATGCCAACTTGAGAGAAATTAGTTTCCAACGCCCCATGCAACTCCTTCGAAAATTTCTCCTGTCGAAACCACAATTGGTAGCGTATCTGTGAGGAAACGCCCCTAACGGTTTTGACTTGTAAGTGGGGAGGATAGCTCAAATTACCAGCTGCTGAAAAGACAAATTGAATGTAAAAAGGCAAGAAGGAATGGAAAAAAGGAAACACATTGTAATGTAATTAGGATATCTTTTGTAATGCGTGATGTAGTTATTCATTAAACACTGTCTATAAATGTTATTTGTCGTCACCTTTAATTCATTCCCACTCATCTTAGATAGTTGGGCAATCGCTTAAACCGTACATTATCTAATGCAACTCCTACAACAGCATCCACCTCTGACACCCCAAATCCCGTCACCATCAAATTCACCGGTCATCGTTACAACGCAATTAACAAAGTCAAGTTCCAAGTTCGAGGTCTTTTAGAGCAAATTTAACTCCACTTCCGATAGTGAAATTATTCATACCCCACGGGATCTCGTCGCTCTCCTGCATTGCATTCCGAACCGTTGGTCATTTCAAATTGGGCTCCCATGATAAAATTCTGCAGCTACAGACCTTATAAAGATAAATTTCATGCTCCTTCTCGGAGGGTCATATGTTCGAACTTGTTACTTACAGTGGTCATAGGAAAGCAAAACCGTTTGCCCCCTGACAAGTAACCTTTAACAAACTACTGCCAACAATGCATTTGAATCCTCAAATTGACGTACCTTAAGTGCAACTTAGGCCAACAAAAGGTATAGTAAAATATATTTGTGGTCTGTCCACGCATCCAGTTTTCTTTGGAGATAGTTAAACTTTTTATTTTTATGTTAGGATTTTGAAAATCCCCCAGGGCTTTCTGACACTTTCCTCCTTGGGAGTTGCCTTTCGACCACACTAACATAAGAAACCGGTTGGCCTATCACAGTAAAATGCTTCACTCTAATGTTTGTAATAGTTTTAAGAACTCACGGTCCTTTTGAAAAAAGTGTGGCCACATGTGAACACACATTATCAATGTGACGGGGCATATGAGAACACAAAAAAAAAAATGTGGTGACAAATGTAGCATTGGAAGCAATCTGACACACTAGACCACGCTCATTCCTGCATTATTGCCACACCTGACAATTTGAGTCAAAACAGGAAAACCTGTGTCAAGTTGAAACATGCGGCAAAACAGGGCAAAGTGTGACAAACAAAGCTGGTGAACAAGTCAAATGATTGTTATTACTTTACTCGAAACCACACAGTTCTCTATACTTTTTCACACATTACCTACTTAACTCTAGCTTACCACTCGTTACCTTTCTAAGAACGAGTTTTTCGGTTTTCCACACATTGCCCCATATCCAACCTGTGGTAATACCGGTCAATGTATGGCACTTTGGAGATGTGCGTCGGCTGTTTATCAAAGACACACATTGCCCAGCAAAAAAATTACAGAAACGTCAAGCTTTTCACACCACATCATAGTTTGCCCCAGTTTGACACAATATTTCACCTGTGGTATTGAAACTTTTGCCACATAAAGTTTTTAAGGGGGAGGGGGCTTTGGCCCCTGAATATATAAACTTACCCTATCTTTAAATGTATTTCTTTTTTCATTTGAGTACACAGTAACACCCCTAAATAAAAGCTATTCATTTTCATGTATGCTAATACTGGCCACTTTTCACCAGTGCTCACTCACGTACCGCTACTCCATTCTTATCAACCTGTAGTTTTTTCTGCAATGACAACAAATTTTGGCAATTCATGGAATCGCAAATCCGATCTCCCAGGTATGCTCTCCACCCCTACGGGTTAAAAACATTTCCCAACATACATATCCGGAAATAATGACAAAAAATACTCATAGGTCATAAAATTAAACTTTGATTTCAGACTTAATTAAGCAAGTACCATGTACTATTTAAAAATATGTCCCATCATTCTCTACATATCAAGTAATCAATGACCTTTTCTAATATTAACCTCTTTAATTTTTGACGTATAACGCCAAAGATTATGCATGGGGTAGTTCTCGTGGTCACGTTCCAATTCATTGTTTCAAATTGATCGGATATGGTTAAGGAGGAGGAGTTAACGATAAACGTTTGCATGAAATTAAGGCAAATCTGACCCTTAACTTACATTTTGACTTTGACCCCACTCTGTCTCTTAGCAACCAAAAGCACTGAATTAGAAATAATCTTATCAGTCGTAACATATGATGCCGTTGAATTACTTTTTCCAACGCATTAGTAGTCAAATATTGGCAAAAACAACCAGTTTTAAGAAATTTTTAACGAACTTGGACTTGTAACCCGTGACCTATGACGTCATCAATGACGTGTGTACAAGTTTTCATGGTCAGGTATACCTACCCACTAAGTTTGAACTTATATCAAAATTACGGTTTTCGAGGAGTTTTTCATAACATTTAGGCAAATTTGACCTTTTACCTACATTTTGAGCATTGACCACACCCTTATGAAGCTAAAAGCACTTTAATTTTATAAATTATCTTGTCAGTTCTAGCATTTCATGTGGTTTTGTTACTTTTTTCTTATGTGCTGAAAGACAAATAAAGAAAAAAAAATACCGTTTCTTAGTAAATTTGACCTATGACCTCTGACTTTTGGCCTGTGACGTTATCAATTACGACCCAAGGAGCTTGAACTTGATTGTTTTTTTTTGCTCACACACGCACTCACACCCTTACACAGGCACACACTCAGACAAACATACAACTACACATTTCTGATTTGAGGTGAAGTTCAATCACATCTCCTACACATTACGTATAGGGAGGTGAGATAACAATGCACATCAGTGCCTTTGCGAGTATTGAGCTGTCAAGTCGAACACATAGTGGCGTGATAGATCTGTGTATGCCCTGGGCATATCCTTCTCCAGAATAAAATTGTCTGCGACAGACTATTCGGAACTTAAATGGACTCAGAAGTTTAAGTCACTCATGAGACCGAACGTTAAAGTTGTATTAAAACTACCTTGAAAAATATGGTTGGGCAAGACGCTCGTTTTTTCATTAATGTGTATTTATCAGTTGATAATCTACGAGTGCAAAACATCTACAGTCACCATTGACGTAAAGATAATCTCAAACAATACAGCACTAGTACATCATAATCACGTAGGGACCCCTTGCTGCAAGAAATTGGTATTCAAGAACTCACCTTGTACGCCATAATTATCTCACAACTCATCATTTAATTTTACAAGTGTGTGCATAACACTGGATTATAAACACTCTTAAAGTGTGCCCAGAATATCCATAAGCGAATATATTTCGGAAATTTATCCCTGGATAAATGATTGCGTTAGATCGGTTGCTGAAAGGAAGATCACAGCCCTGTGGGATTGCCGTCCACCTGCATCATAAAGGCAGAAGAAATCGAAGAAGTGAAATAAGGTATCAACAGACTATTTCCAGAGAAGGAGCCTAAAATGGGAGACAATAACAACTTGTCAAAATTTCAATTTGTACAAGAAGACATGAGCTACACCACACACTAGATGATCTAAACACTTCCGTTTTAAGTATTTCGCCGGCCCTTGCATCAGGGAGCTGCTACTTGGTCCAAGTAGCAGCTCCCTGCTTGCATTAGGCCTGGGAGGACCCGAACGTAACGATCCTGTGTATTATTTAGTTTTCGTACACCCCCTTTTTCATAACAACCCTGCTTAGTGTATGGCCCACTGTGCCTTCACAGTCCAGCTTAAGGTCCATCGAAGGGGCGGAGACTCAGACGATCCGAACCTCGTATTTTTCTTGTTACAAATTAAGTGCCTATGATGGCACTAATAAATATTTACTTTTCTTCACTAGGATTGTATCTATCAGTTATCAGAACATGGTAAATCGGGCGTAAGGAAAACCTTTGCCACTGCAGATTTGGTGACGGACGAAAAAGAATAGCTGCCAAGCTCTGTCCACTGGGGCTATGCAGGCTCCTTGAAAATATATAGGTCGATCGGGTAAGCTCCGCCCATGGCCATTTCCACATGACTGAATTATCTATAATTAGCCTTCCTTATAGTACTACTACTTATAGTGCGCTACTTTAAGGAAGGCTAACATTAAGATAATTCAGTCATGTGGAAATTACGATCCAGGGGCGGGAGCTTCAGTCTCCCTTTCCTCTTTTCTTGGTAAAAACCTATTTCTCGTGCAGAAATTTAAAACAATGTTGCAATTTACTCAGCAAGTCCTGTTTTTTTATGGGAAAACGGTTCAGCCCGGAGGAAAAATAACCTGTTATCTTTGTCAAGCGTACCACGGTGCCACTGATTATACCCTGAATTGACTTTTACTGACTAACATTAGAATAGACTTACTGTTTGGCCTATTTTCACTGTGCAAGTTTTCAACATCAACATGTTATCCGTTACCCGAATATCTCGAGTAGCCTGTAATTAACCTGAATTCTATGATTCCTTGCAAAGGGAAAATGGTAAATATTAAGTTTTTTTCAGTCTGAGCGGTGTCAGACAGTGCCGAACAGTGCCTGAAGGTACCGGAAGGTGCATGGACAGTGCCGGGCGGTTCAAGGCGTCAGCATGTATATTTACCTTAGCATATACCTTGACATGAAAAATTAACCATCAATTACTTTCAACTAAGATTTAAAGTTTGACCCCTGGTTTTGACTCATGACCTTTGGCCTCCATTGAACACTGTGGGGTTTGTCAACTTAATGTGAATCATCTATATCCAAAGAATAAAATCCTTTAAAGTCAGTTTACCTTCGCTAGTTCTCAAATTTCTGAGTTTGACACCGATTGACCTCACAAGACCTTTGTACCCCACGAACTTACTCAACTTCTTGAAATTAGAGTAAGGGGGGGGGTCTGCATGCTAAGTGAGGGATCCCTCAAAGATTCAATTATCGAAATATTACGGTAACAAGTTTCGACCATTTGACATCCAATGACCTAAAATGACCTTTTCCGGCACGGAAAAATATAGGGAGCTCTATGTCAATATAGGGAATTTGTATACTAAGTATGAGCTACCTAAATATTACCCTTCTTGACATACTGCCTTTATGAGCTTTCCACAATATGACATCCTGTGACCCCAGATAACCTTTTGACCTCGAAGATAAACAAGAGGCCACTTTTATTAAATGTGGCGCATCCACAGGCTACCTGTGAGATTTACCAAGGTTGTAGTCCTTGAGATATGGTGTTTACGAAATAATCAGCACTTAATCCTTTACGACCTCTGACCACCACAAAACAGTGGGCTCTTGAACTCAGTACATGACATGAACATTCGAAGTACGAGTTTAGTATATATTAGCATTTTTGCCATACTGTGTTTACAAGCAGAGTACTATGTTTAACAATATCACCCCTAGTAACCTCAGAGAAATTTTGAAATCCACTGAAAAACGCATTGTTCCTCTTCTTGATGAAACAGATTTAGAGATATGAAAGCGCGGGTCACACTAGAGTGATTTCGGATAGGATTACCGTCCGATTTTTGTTAGTTTTAGTTAAAATCTTCTCCATCCCTGGTCAGAAAGAGCCCAAAATTTGCCAACTTGTGTAAATATATGATTTGTATCAGAGGACTGCAAAAATGAAATGTAAACTAATTATTTCGTGACGTCACATCGACAGACAGCGTTTATCGGACTCACGTACAAAAACCGGATTGATTTACGAACAAATATCGCTCTCTTGAACGATATAAGTTAGATAATGGTAGCAGAACAGTTTAGCGTGAGACAAACTAGGATCAGTTTTCTATATAGCGTGACCATCCTTAGAACAAAGTCTGCATAAAAAACTATTGGTCCGATTTAGAAAAAATTGGATCGGTTATCGGATTGAAAATCGCTCTAGTGTGACCCGCCGCCCTTAAGAGTATCAACCATTTCTATCGTGAGATATCTTGTGTTTAAGGTTTCCAGTCTTTGACTTGACCGCAAATGACTTTAAAAACGATGGGAACCTCCCTCGTTATGATATATATATATATGCATATATAGGTACCCTTTTAAATATATATATGTACATGTATATGTATATATATGTATATGTATATATATATATGTATATGTATATGTATATTTCTCTAATTCCCACCTTAGGGCGAAAGAAGTTGTTGAAAAGTTGACCACAGGGCGAAAAAACTGATTCCCCTTAACGTTTTCACACACTTTTTATGTAGGAATACGTAAATGAGCGGTAACGTCCTTTTACAGACACAATCTATATGCTATTACTTCAAAGTCGACGAATTTACGGACACGTATCTGTTAACACGCACGGATGGCAGGCTATTGAAATAACGTTGATTATATCTTGAGGACGTTGGGGGGAAATGTATGCTTATGTATTTTATTATTTTTTTCGCCTTAAGGTAGGAAGATATAGACTTTCGCCTTAAGGGGGGAATTAGCGTTATATATATATATATATATATATATCGTTTGAAAGATCGTTTTAAAGTACATGCGAATAATTTTCACCATTCTATTAAGTTTACTTTTCAAAATTCATTGACTGAAAGAGCTTTCCTTGGCGTTCTTGTCAAACGTGTCTGTAATTATCTTTCGACCTCAGTCTATTCTAAACCTACGAACATGTATCTCAACTACAACAGTTTTCATCCTAACAGTATTAAGCATTCTGTTGTATTTAGTCAATGCTTAAGGATTAAACGCATCTGTTTCGACCCTATCGATTTCGACAAGCAGATCTCCCGGATTACTGGCTACTTCCTCTCAGCTGGCTACCCCTCCCCTCCTCATTAACAGAGCCAGGAAACGTAGCCGTTCAGAGCTTTTCGAATATCGGATCAAAACCCCCATCTCCCTTATTCCTTTTGTCACCAGCTACCACCCTACAATTAAAAGATTGATTGGTACCCTCAGAAATGATTTTGAATCTTTAAAGGAAGACAATTCGCTTATCACCACTTTCAACCAGCCTCCCCTTCTAGCCTTTCGCCAACCTCCTAATCTAAAACCGTTGCTCACTTCTTCAAGACTCCCGGCAAACCATAACACGGGAGGGGGTAACACCCGTTGTAAGAAACCTAGATGTCAGATTTGCTCCCATATCACTATAGGACCCAAAGTTTTTATTCCCAATGTCACGTGGCCCATTAAGCCCCCTATTCTAGAAATGTAGTTTACATGTTTTATTGTACTATTTGCAATTTCGGTAATTCGGTAGGAGAAACAGGTACTGCTTTTCGTTTAAGATTTAATAATCATAAAAAATCCATACGGGATAACTTGCCCGGATTTCCAGTGGCGGAACATTTTAACCTTTCCAACCATTCCCTTAATTTAAAATACATTCTTGTAGGTTCCAATTTCAGTTCATCAGCTTTACGTAAACGTAAAGAAATCGAATGGATTTTAAGAATTAATTCTTTTGCTCTAGGTGTCAATTAGGATTTAGGACTTCTTACTCCGTAAAAGTTTTACAAGTCCTGACTGACCTCTTGTCTTGGGTCAGCCAGCGATCTTTATCCCCTAGATAGGTAGGTTTTGCATAGCTTTCCTCAGTACACCTTTTTATGTAGCTTTTACAGCTGTCTGGGCAGTTTTATCACAGCACATCACCGCACATTCGGGTACCTACCCTTTGTTTTTGCTTTCTTTTATATCCTAGTAGTTCTTTTAAGTACACCTGTTGTGTTCTTTTGATGCTACATTGGTTGCAGCTCATTTTTGAATTCTTTTAGGTTTTAAATGTTCTATCGCTGCTACTACACTTCTCTATAGTCACTGTTTTTATTCGTTTGCAAGTCTAATAGTTGCCGTCGAAGGTCCTAGGTAGGACCGAAAATTTCAACAATAAATTTGTTTTACAAGTATTCCCGATTTTATCAACTATGATTTGCGTTCTGTCTGTTTATCTATTATATATATATATATAGATATATATATATATATATTTAACTGGAGCCTACCTTTGGTCGACATTCTGTGCTTTAAAAATGTACATTAGGTCGACATATTGTGTCGACCTAAAATTTGAGCCCTTATTTGAACCCCTTCATTAGATACTCTAAGCATATATGGCCATATATAATACCTTCATGGCGCCCTCTTTATAGTGTTTCTATGTAGACGCCGTTTACAAATCCTATGTTATATATATTTGCACGTGAAAAAAGGGGTGTTATATCTTGCGTGCTTCAAACACATACCTTAAGTCAACGCATTAGTGTTGCGCAATACCTTTTAATATTTTGTGTATTTATTTATAACTTGTGCGTACGTCATACATGCTAAAGACTCCATATGCGGGCGCTGTTGAAGTTTATGGTGTTATTTTTATTTGAATTTTCCAGTGTCTTTATGTGCAGATATATTTAATTATGTGTTTGTCGACCTAAGGTCGCATTTTAGACGATGTCGACCTAAGGTGGGATCCAGCATTATATGTAGGTACCTTTATATATATATATATATATATATATATATATATAGATACTTCAAGTATTTATTTTACTTAATGATGCTCCCCTTAGTGCCAGGCGACAACCCCCAACCTACGATCTTTGCTCAGCTCTTCTAGGCTCTTCTGGGAGCGAAAAATTTTCCTGGAGAGGGGGAGTAGCCCCCTGGTCCTCTTGGCTACGGGCTTAAATATCTCGTTTTCAAGGTTGTCGAATTATGATCCTTGGTGACTCCTGGAGATCTTGAATGACCTTTGACATCCAACAACAACAAATTTAGCTTTCTCTTCAAATCAAAAACCAACGTATCAAGTATGAAAATTACCCATCATGGTTAGCTTGAGATATCGTGTAAACAGGCCAAGCGTCACAAGCACACATACACACGTATACCTTCACTCTTCCGAGTCATTGGACACATTCCTTTGACATTTGGAAACGAATAAAGAGAACTGCCTACCAAGGCATTTGAGTTATATGGTAGAGTTCGGGGCGTGAAAAGCACCGTACTACAAATTGTGTAATAATTGCTCTACCTCATATCTAAGCTTCGAAATCTACTCAAAGGTATAGCAATTTAATGCTAGTCATTGACAAAATAAATTTACCAATGATCGGCTACCCAGAATAGTGCTAATGTCCGGACTATGTCTATGAGGTTAACTCTTTCCTTATTAAACAGTTATGTATAATTGTGGAGAGCCACCGTATACTATTGTTATAGGAAATCTTGTGCTGTTTACTAGGTACCAACTGCTTTACAATCTTTGGCTAGTAGACAGGAGAATCGCGAGATCGAATTCACAAGAAGCTAAAAGAAGTTAGCTTATTTATTATAGTCTTTGGAACTTTTTAACGTTGTGAGGTACATTTTTTCCTTGTTTTTGCCTTTCCTTCAGCTAACACCTACTAGGCTATTCAAGATATAGAAACTTTATTGTCTTAATTCGGTTAGGTTCTGTGAGTTGTTGCATCAGAGAAGACGTCACCAATTTCTAAAACTGGCAATGACTTGCATGTACATATTCCACATTCCATACACTTAAAATATGTCATACAAACTTGTTATCCCACTGAATTTTTTTGGAATATTCTTTTAACCAAAATCAGTTATTCATTCATTTCAGAACAATGGTCTCAATTAAAGTATTCAAATTTAGAGGACTTGGCAAAATCGCAAGTGACTTAATTGAGGGCGCAGTTGCTAGTTTATAGTTTCAACGCTCATTTAACTACAGGCCCATAGGTAAACAGGTTTGGTGGAAACGTCCGCGTTCCCTTCGGAGTTAATTAGCTCTCATATGAACTTAAATGAGATATTTTTCGTCATGTAGTATGATGATATTGACCCTCCTCCAGCATCATAGAAATGTATGGAATTTCAATTATCAACGAATTCGATAAATTTAACATGGATTTTGGGATATTATCAGTGGCATAGCCAGAGTTTTCTATGTGGGGGAGGAGGAGTACTGGATCTCCAAATGGGTCGACTGGTGTGTGTTCTACTAATGAGTGGCACCAATCGCCTTGCGCCTACGAGTGGGGTCCAGGGGTCCGCCTTAGGTCCCGGAAGAGATGCGATTTGAGGACTGAGATTTCGTAAGGGGGATGAGCCCCCATGCCACCAACTGGGTATCATTATACCCATTGACGTCGTGTTAAATCCTAGAAGCTCTCATATTTTGGTGCCCTTCGAATGTAACAACATTAATCCCCTCTTTTCAATTTGCAAACGAGGTTGTTTGTACAATTGCTTCTTTTGTGCCTCTATTGGGTTTATTGCAATTTGTTAATGTTAAAATATCCTCCTCCTACCTAGGCTATTGCAGATTTCCGACAATTAGCCGCCTAGGTCTGTAGAGTGACAGGTAAGTGCTTGGGAATGGAAGATCTCCTGCATTCTGGGGTGTCCAATATTTCACACATAATGGCAACTCATAGACTCAACGAAAATTGTAATGACATATGTGTGCTCTTCGAAGTACCACTTCCTGTCATCTGGATCTAGCGCTTGGTATACCAAATGTCTCTGACACTGGTGACCTTTGCATTGTAGACGACGAACTGAAGTGAAAAATTTCTGCTTACTGAAGAGTTCGTTTTTGGCTCATGTATTCAGCTGATGTATATTCAGGCCGTGCAGGGCTGCCCAATAACTGCTGTTCTTGAAACTGTACATGTATTCACTTATACAGCTGGCACGTTTTCGCGTTTGCGGCGATTTTGCTGACATTTGGTGAACGCATTTTAGAGTACAGGTGTAACGATGCTGTCAAATATTTTCGTAAATTGCATCGTTATATGGAGTCAGCAGAGATCATTCTTGAAAATCTTTAAAATGTTAACTTTTCCTACAATTTTGGTAAAATTGCCTGAAAGCTTATTGAATTTATTTTTTTTTCAAACGTCTGAATTATGCCCAGGTGAAATTGTGTCAGCATAGGCTACCACAGAAGTGACGACGGTAAACTACTCAGTTGCATTGGTGGCTTAGCATCTGAGTATCCTGAACCAATCACCTCTGTGTCTGTGCATTGACCAGGCAGGTACACATTTATGGAACGCGAATTACGCAAAGTTCGTCAATAACGGCGTCATCGTTAGTAACAGCGATGTACACTGAGGTAATAACGGCGTGATTATCAACAAC